>VWZV01005979.1:124216-312446 GCA_013397155.1 Irena cyanogastra
GACGCGGTGCCGCTGTCGCCCCCCGGGCCAGGGTGTGACCCGCGGGCAGCGTGCGCGGGGCTGCGGCTCCCGGGCGCAGTTCCCGCAGCGGCGGCTCTGGCTGTGCTGTTCCTGCAGTTACCCGGTGTTCTCGGAGAGCCTGTGTGTTAAAACCGCGCTCTGCCCGGTGCCCAGGGTCGGACCGGCCTTGGGGGAGCGCGATAGAACCGGGCGTCCTTCCCACGGAGGCTGCTGATCGCCCAGCACCGCGAGGGTCTGCTGGTGCCGGGTGGGCATTTGCAGGTGTCACGGTGGGAGACTTCTGCCTTTGGGAGCAAAGCCCCCGGCACCTCCTTCCAGGAGGCTTTGCTGGCTCGGGAGGTGGCGGGCAGGGCGCCTGGAAAGCCGGGAACAGCCTCTGTGTGAGCTGTGGAGCGCCAGGGCTCGGTGTGTGTTTCAGGTGAATGCCCTGTGTGCGGCTGTCATTCACGCCACAAGGAAGCTGAATGGAAATTCCACCTCTTTCTGGTAGCGAATCCACATTATCCTTTACTACCAGTCCCTGTGGCTTTCCCTGCGGGCTCCTCTCTATCCCAGGGTGTTCTGTGTATTACGTCTGACGTTCACGTTTACGATTTGTTGACAATAAGATACAAAAGGGTTAATGCTCTTAACTCCTAGTTGCGTGAGTAATGGTTTGTTTTGGCTCTGGAGAGCCACACCTGAGTATAGACCTTTGCAGATGCTTTTGCCAGCTGGAGTTTCAGTAGCCATAAAAAAAGCTGTAAGGCTTGGGGTGCTACAGGCTGCTCCGTGATTGATACTGACAGGAGCTTCCCTGGAGAGGGGAGGTGTGTTTGCAGCCGGCTGTTGTCCAGCAGATCTCAGGTACGTCACAGGCATGAGGATGACTCTGGTGTTGCAGTATTCAGCGTGAGAAGAACATGGAACTGTTGGAGCAAGTCCAGAGGAGGCCATGAAGTTGATAAGGGGGCTGGGGCACCTCCCCTGTGGCTGGTAGAGTCGGAGTTGTTCTGCCTGGAGAAGGTTGCTTGAGACGTCACAGCAGCCTCCCAGTATCTGGAGGGGCTGCAGGGAAGGTGGAGGGGGACTCTTCATCAGGAAATGTGACAGGACGAGGGGGGAATGGCTGCAAATGGAACCTGGGAAAATTAGGTGAAGTGTGTGGAAGAAATTCTTCCTTGTGAGGGTGGGGAGGTCCTGGCACAGGTTGCCCATAGAAGCTGTGGCTGCCCCATCTCTGGAAGTGCCCAGAGCCAGGTTGGATGGGGCTTGGAGCAGTCTGGGATAGTGGAAGGTGTCCCTGCCCATGGGAGGGGAGTGGAATGAGATGAGCTTTTAAAGTCCCTTCCAGCCCAGACCATTCTATGATTCTGTTCCTGAACTGTGTGTGTCTCTGAAGCCAGGTATGTCCATGTGTATTTGGAGGAACCTGAGGCATCAGGTCAGCCCAGATACTTTCAGGTGTCCTGAGTGGAATCTCAGTGAGAAATCGTTGAGGTAGAACAACTAATGAGGCACAGCTGGGAAGAGCAGAATGCAGAGAAATGCACTGGCTGTGCCCGGGACTCTGGTGCCTTGCACACAGGTGAGGAGAGAGAACTTGGAGCAGCCAGAGCAGAGCTCCCATGTTCTGTCTGGGGGCAGCATGAATGCTTTTGTGCCAGGGAATTCACCAAAAAAAATCCAGTTTAGAGGCGTGTGCTATTGCTGCATTGTGTTTCCTTTTCACCTGTCAGCCCCTCTGTGTCATGCTGGGAAGCTGCAGTTTAGACTTCCATAACTTTCCCTTTATGTCTTAAAGGTCCTGTTTAAGGATTCAGTGCTGAAAAGGTGCAGATCCATGCCTGACACCAGAGGGAAGAGAATGAGGGAGCTGCAAGTTCTGTAGTTAATTCAGTTTAGCTTTTAGGTGGATAAGGACACAGAATTAATTAAAAACCCCTCATCCCCCCCATTTCAGGCTGCAGGGGTTGTTGTACTCTCACTTGATACCCTTTGGAAGGTTAAAGAAGCCAGGAAAATCTAACAGACCAGCTCTCTTTCCAAAGGCCCCGAGCGCTCCTGACCTCAGGGCTCGTGAATTGGAGACAGGTGAGGGGCCAGAGCAGCAGCTTGGGTGGAACAGCTCTGCTGGGGAGCTGGGAGACTCCTGTGTGTTTGCCTTCCTGAAGCCTCAGGTCATGGCTGGAAACAACCACAATAAAGCAGTTCTTCAGCTGCAAAAAAAAAAATCCCAAAAACTCGGAGGTGGGCAGTTTCCCCACACTTTTCCTGAAAACTGAGGGTTTGCTCTTTCCCTCTGCTTCCTGATGAAGGTTTGCTGACTTCTGTGTGCAGGCAGGTTCAGGTCTCGCCTGTGGCCTGTGATCACCAGCTTGATGACAGAGCATGTGCTGGGTCAGGGTTTTCCAAAAAAGCCTCTACAATCAGTCTGTTTGTTTTACCAGTTGTATGTGTGAGGAAACGGCACAAAAAACTGTGTCAGCCTCTTCCTGACAGGCTGTGGGAGGAAGAAAGGGTTGGCAGGCAGAAGGAATATTTGTCGCATGGAGAGAAGGTAATGAAAGGGGAAAACATGCTCCTGGAGGAGAGTACCTGGCTATAGGTATCCTCCTGAAGTCCAGCTTGTAATCTTTCCTCCTTCACTTAATTCTTCTCTGGCTTGGGCAATTGAGGAATGGTGTTTTTAAGAAGGCCAGAGGTTCCTTGTGGAGTGGCAGTCACACTTCCTAACTGCTGACTGTGCTTACTGTCAGTCCAACCCTTGGAGTGGGTGTCTATGTGGCTGGGGGTGTTGGTGGATCCTGCTTTTGGGGGATCTCAGCTTGGCAGCCAGGTCAGGGATGGGCTGTGGGTGCTGCACTGTGTCAGAGCTGGTGGTGATGCTCACACAGGTGCCAGTGCAGACCAAGCCCCACCATTGAGAGCTGCTCACCTGTTGATCCAAACCCTTTTGTGGACACTGGGTTTCCTTTACAAAGTAAACTTTTGGGATTTTATTCTCATCCTTAAACTCAAGGAGAGGATACTGGCAGGAGGAGGTTCTTCATGGCTGTTCCCTGCTTTGCAGAAAATGCTCTGAACGTGAACTGGACAGCGCCCACTGGAACTAAACCTGCCCAAAGCAAATCCTGCTGTGTGTGGCCAGCAGGGGAGCTGTGCGAGGGATGGGCTCGGAGAACAGTGCTTTGAAGAGCTACACGCTGCAGGAGCCGCCGCTCACGCTGCCCACCGGCCGCACCATGCACCCGGCCGTGCTCCAGGACGGCAAACTGGCCTCCGTGTTCGTGTACAAGCGCGACAGCGAGGAGAAGGTCAACAAAGCTGCCAAGGTACTGCCCTGTGCCTGGGGCACGCTCCACAGCTGTCCCTCCTTTTATTGGCAGCATGGGAACCAGTTAATGGGGTCAAACCCTTGAGAGTGAGGGCAGGAGAAAAGTGGAAGCCAACCTGGCCATGGGGCAGCAGAAGAGGGTTGGCAGCTGCAGAGGTCATGGTGTGCTGCATGATGAGGGCAGCAATGTTCAGACAGCAGTGCCTGCCTGCCTTGGCAGGGTGCTGCCTCCTCCTGCAGATGCAAGTCAGGGTCTTTCTTGGGTGAATCCCACCCAAAATACCATATTTATTATGACTAAGACTTTTATTCTGTGTAAGATTTTCTCCATCCAGTGCCAGCAGGGAGCTTATAAGACAGATGGTGACACAAGAACATGTAGTGATAGAACAAGGGGAAATGGCTTCAAACTGAGAGAGAGTAGGTTTAGATTGGATGTTAGGAAGAAATTCTTCCCTGTGAGGGTGGTGAGGCCCTGGCACAGGCTGCCCACAGAGATGCTGTGGAAGTGTCAAGGCGAGGCTGGGCAGGGCTTGGACCAACCTGGGATAGTGGAAAGTGTCCCTGCCCATGAGAAGGGGATGGAACAAGATGAGCTTTAAGGTCCTTCCAACCCAGACCATTCTATGATTCTCTTTCAATGTAGTATACTAAGTTCCACAGTCTGAGTGAGGAAGTTTGCTGGGTGCTTGGTGAGAGGCAGGGATGGGCTGTCTGAATTCCATGAGAAAACATGGCTAAGGGGGCAGGACTATGCTCTGCATCTGGAGGAGATGCTTCAGAAGAGGTCTAACAGACATCTTTGTTTCTGGAAGCACCTGAAGACCTTGCGCCACCCTTGCCTTCTGCGCTTCCTCTCGTGCACTGTGGAAGCGAACGGGATCCACCTGGTTACAGAGCGGGTGAAGCCCTTGGAGATGGTCCTGGAGACGCTCTCTGCTGCAGAAATCTGTGCAGGGATCTACGACGTGTTGCTGGCACTCATCTTCCTCCATGACAGGGTAGGTACCCCTGGCAGCACCGTCAGGCTCTGCTGGGAGATGGAGGAAATGTGACAGGAGAGCGTCGTACCTGGGCTTGTCTGGGTGACTCCTGCTGATTCCTCCCAAAAAGACAGACATGTGCCCCACAGTTCTTGTAGGCTGAAACTGCTAAACCTGCCTGCTTTGGAGGAGGAAGGGTAGTTGAAAATGGTGTGGAAATGAGGGAACAAGCAATTCTCAGTTCACGGATCTGCTTGTAGTACTTCTTGCTTTAGGGAAATGGGATTGCTTGGCCTGGTGTTTGTGTACAGCTGTTGCCCCATGCCATGGATTGGTGTCACTGCTGCCCTGTCAGGGCACTGTGTGTCTGCCCAGGACTGCAGGTAAATCCCAGCTCAGACTGTAGCTCTGGGGCTTTGTGTTCACAGTTGGAGAACTTCCCTGGATTTACAGTTGCATTGCAGGGGCTGTGACAATTAGGGCTTTGTCTGCTCTAAAACCCTGGCCCTCCTGCCTAGCACCTGCTGGTCAGCTACAAAATCCCAGAGGAACTGTGTGATTTTTTGGCAGCTTTCCCTCAGCCCCCTGCAGTACCTAGTTAGTGCTGATTAAGATTCTACATCTTCAGCTATCCCCCAGGTCAGTTACCCTTTTTTGGTTTTTATGTTTTAGGGAAACCTAACGCATAACAACGTCTGTTTGTCGTCCGTGTTTGTGAGCGAGGATGGGCACTGGAAGCTGGGAGGAATGGAAACAGTCTGTAACTTCAGTGAAGCCACCCCAGAGGTAAGAGCCAAGCCAAGTGCACCTTGGATGCCCAGGGGAGGATTCCTGGCCTGTGGAATCTGGCCAGCTATGGGTGTGAAGGCCCAAGTCCTTCCACTTAGCTGGATTTGCTATTAAATGTGTTGGCTCACTTCTAGTTCTGTCCTGAATCTTTGCTCTGAGGACACCATAATGATAAACTAAAATGTCCACACAAATTAATTCTCCATTAGCCAAAATGCAGCTACTTTTCTAAGGGACAATGCTGGCTGGAGAGTGAGAAATCTTTCTTCTTCTGGACTGATATAAAAATAAAAAAAAGAGCAAGAAGATTCATTAAGGAAAATAATTTAAATGCCTCCTTAGCTTGTGCTGGTGGCATTTTCACTGCTTGGTAGCAGAAAGAACAATTCCTGTTTTGATTTCTGCTGCCTGCTGTGCAGAGTCATTGCAGCAGCAGGCACAGCCTGCCCTGGGTGCCAGCAGAAGGGGCATGGGCACAGCTGCTGCCACCCCCCAGCTCTGGCCCGTGGGCACAGCCTGCTCTGCTGCTTGGCACTGAGGGAACCTCGAGGCAGCTCATGGCCCCTCTTGTCCTTGCAGTTCCTGTGTCACGTGAGGTCGGTGCGAGACCAGTCGTGCATCCCCTGTGAGGAGATGGTGAGTGGCAGCTGGAGGAGCTTCCTGCTGGAGCAGAGAAAAACCTGATGGTCAGGAAGTATTTTTACATTTGTGTTATATTTCATCATGCCTAAATGGCATGGAAGTGGCTCTTGGATAATATCTGAGGTTTCCTCTGTTCCTTTTGTCCCTCCTCTGTCCCATCCCTGGTTTGGGAATGGTGTTGGGCACAGGTAATGCCACTTTTCAAATGCTTTGTGTTGCTTCTAGATCACCAAAGTGTTGCAAAAGTCTGAGTAGTTGCTGAGATTGCCCAAATCATTGTGGTCCCATGGTTGTGTAACTCTTACCACAGCCTTTTCCCTACCTGTTAGTCACTCCCTAGCCATTGAGGATGCTTGGAGCTGCTTGTGCTGAAGGAGCACGCTTCTGCTCTCTAATTACTGCCTGTTTCTATAGAAATGCTGAAAGCTGTTGACTGCCTGCATTCATCAGGGAGTTGTTTCATCATGATGGAGTTGCTCCTTTGGGTTATAAATTCCCCAGTGGAGGTTTTTTTAGCATAATATTCTACTTGTAGGGTACACAGTTGAGCTTCGGTGCTATAAAAAGAGCTAGAGTGTATATGGGGTGGGAATAAAGACTTATGGAAAACACTACATATTTCATAAGCTCCTGCTTTGCTGAGTTGTATTTTTGTTTGGTTTTACCTTTTCTTTCTTTTTTTTTTTTTTTTTTTTTTTTTTTTTTTTTTTTTTTTTTTTTTTTTTTTTTTTTTTTTTTTTTTTTTTTTGGTGTTGTTTTGTTTCATTTTCAGTCTCCAGACTTCAAAATCCTGCCCAGCAGCTACGGGCATGCGAGGGACGCCTATGCATTTGGGACAACAGTTGAGAATCTCCTGACAGTTCTCAATGATCAGGGTGAGAATGACACTGGTTTATTTTGCTGGTGACAGGCCCTGTGGTTCATTCCTTGTGTGGTTGAACCTTGTGTGGTGTGATTCCACCTATTGCTGCAGCTGGCAGGAGTGTTGTGGGCTCACTGGCCAGTGTCGTTCCTTGTTTGCAGACCTTGTTCCTGTGTTCCCCTTTCCCTATGGGAGCGTGCTCAGATGTGGCTGGAGGTCACCAGCCCCTGTGACACGAGCACTCCCAAACCTGCTCTGGTCCTGCCAAGGGTTATGGATGTGGCAAATGGGTCTTGAGAGCCACAGCTGAGAAGGGGCTGCCACTTCCAGCAGAGAGGCAGTAGGAAGTTTCTTGGGACAACAGTAGCACTCCTTGGAGGCCCAGTAGCCAGGCAGGTTAGGAAGAGAAATGGAAATGCTGTTTCCCACTTCCTTTTGCATTCCTGCTATAAATTAGAGTTAAAAATAAGTTGGGAGGGGGTGCTGGAGGACTCCAGAACATATCTTGTTCACTGTAGAGAGAGAAATCTAATTGTAGATGCTCTGGATTTCAGTTTCAGCAGATATTCTCTCCAGCTTTCAGCAGACCTTGCACTGTACACTGCTGAATCCAGACCCAAAGTGTCGCCCACCACTGTCCAGCTTATTGTCTCATGAGTTCTTCAGGTAAGGACAGGAGTATCAGGCCTCTCTTGGTCTTGATACTGCTTATTTCTGTCTAGCAAACCATCAGTTTTGAGAAGGTGGGAAGGGAGCACAGACTTAATCCCTGCCTCTTGCAGGGATCTTTGACAAAGAGGCTCCTTAAATTGAGAAGGTGTTACCAGCCCTCCCAAAGAGATGCTGAGCCTTCAGGTGTCACCCCCTTGCTGACACTCTTGATCCACCAGCATTTGATTTTGGTCCCTCTGTCTCTTCTCTCTGCTAAAGGAGTGGTGGGGGTTGCAGTCTCTTCACAGTGGGTGGTTTAAGCATCAGTAAGGATTACCCTTGACAGCTTTTGGTTTTGTGCTTAGGAATGATTTTCTGGAAGTTGTGAATTTTCTGAAGACCTTAACACTAAAGTCTGAGGAGGAGAAAACTGAATTTTTCAAGTAAGTGAAGGAACTGTAATGTGGAAGCTTCTTATTTCAGAATGAAAAAGCACACTTCTGCAGATGGATTGTGGGGGGAGCTGGGAAGGCTCCTGGCCAGAGGTGCTTCCTCAGGTGGCAGATTTGGTGGCTTTGGCAGAGCACTGTTCACTCTGTAACACTTTGGGTACTCCAGCCAAAGTAAGAGCCCTATCAGAGAGGAAACTCTCCACCTCTTGTTTCCCAGTTCCTTGTGACTGGTTTGGTGTCCAGGAGGAGCAGTCCCTGCTGGGCTCTGCATCATCCTGATGCTCCCCAGCCTCCAGAGTGATGCAGCTGCCAATGACAGAACTTGCAATAAGACTTGTTGGGTGAATTAATCATGTGGTGCCAAGAGTAAAGCTGTTGCCTGTAATGGATGTCTCAGCTGCAGTAATGGAACATCTCCACTGTTGTGGTCTCCAATAATTTTTCTGTCAGGGAATTTTCTGTGTAATCATGGCATTATCTAGGCCTGAGAAGTGAGAAGCTAATTTTTTTTTTCCATATAAAAGAGCCTTGGTGTTCTCACAGAGCTGTTTTCCTGCCTATTTTATACATCAGTTATTTTTCATTAGTTTGAGGCTTAAAGTGGAGGAAGTAAGAGTAGAATGGGGATCCTTAGCAGGAACATGCAGAGTGGTTCTCTCTATCTCTGTGTCAGCAGTGTTTGTTGAGGGAGGGGATGGACACTTTGCTTAAAGACAGGGGAGTGCTGCCCTTTCATCAGGCAAGGGACCTTCACAGCATGTGCACCCTTCTCTTGGTCTCCTCCAGGTGTAGAGAGAAAGCAGTAACTGAGAATTAATATTTTAAAAATGAAAATCTGACAGACAAGAGCAGTTGCACAAAATTAAATTGATAAACCAAATCTGTTGGCCTTATTAAATGGAAGTGGTCTCAAAATGGGGTTCCCTTTGTGCAAGGGAAACTTTCCTTGTGTGGTAGGTGGCACAGCCTTTTCCAAAGCAGCAGGAAAATCCTTGTGATGGACCAGGGTATGGAGTGAGAGGAAAACTCCCTGCTGCAGTTTTGCCTGTAGCTCTTCACAGGAGATGCCAGCTCTGAGGCAGTCTGATGCCCCAGCAGCTTCCTGTGCCAGCTGTATGTGCTTGTGCCAGCCCATGATCTGGGTGTGGAGTTTTACAGGATGTGGTTCTGGCTCCTGGTTTGTGCTGTCTTTGCCTCAGGCAGGAGCAGAGGCTTCTCTCTGTAGGTCAGTGCAGACAGGGGGAGAGGCTGCAGTGGGACACTGACTCTGGAGTCAGACACTAAAAGGGGAAAATGGTATTAAGGGAAACAGGCATAAATGCATGGAAGGCTGCCTTGATACTAATTGCTGTCTCTTGGAATGCAGATTCCTGCTGGACAGAGTGGCTGGCTTGTCAGAGGAGCTGATAGCATCACGGCTGGTGCCTCTCCTACTCAATCAGCTTGTGTTTGCAGAACCTGTAGCTGTCAAGAGTTTTCTTCCTCATCTGCTGGGCCCAAAGAAAGGTGACCTTTAAATACTTCCTCATCACAATTATTCCTGACAAGTTTGGAATGAATTCATAGCGGTTGTTTCAATGAATCGAGGGAATAGTGGTGTCTCCCTAAGCAGAACAAATGCTGTAACAGACAGAACTGGAAAGGACAGTTATATGTGCTTCCTCCTTTGCACTGCTCTGCTGATGCTGGGAGGAGAATCAGGAATGATCCTGGTGTCACCACTCAGTAGCTTCTGGGTGAAGCAGCCTTTTCCCATCCTCACCTCTGTTCCCTAGAGCAAAGTGGGGAGAGCCAGACCAGCTGCCTGCTGTCGCCAGCCCTGTTCCAGGCCCACGTGATCCCTGTGCTGCTGAAGCTGTTTGAGGTGCACGAGGAGCACGTGCGGATGGTGCTGCTGTCTCACATCCACGCCTACGCCAAGCTGTTCTCTCGGGAGGAGCTGAAGAACATCATATTGCCACAGGTTAAGGACAGCAGACCGATGGGTGCTGTGTGCTGGAATATGGGATTTCACAGAAGCACTGAATGCTTTGGCTTGGAAGGGACTTTAAGGGCCATTTGATATTGTCTAGCCCCCTGCCACGGGCAGGGACACCTTCCACTAGACCAGGTTGCTCAGAGCCCCATTCACCCACTAGGATCAGCCACCCTATTTAATTGGTAGCACAAAGTGGAAGGCTGATTTTATGCTATGAAACAACATTCCAGTCTCTACTGAGAGCTGCAGGGGATTAGAAATGAGATGTGCTGCAAAAGTAACACTTGAAGAGGAAAGCAGTGCAAAAGCAGAGTTTTCTGCTGTGCTGATGTCAGTGTGGTGTTGGTGCAGGTGCTGCTGGGGCTGCGGGACACCAGTGACTCCATCGTCGCCATCACCCTGCACAGCCTGGCCGTCCTCGTCTCCCTGCTTGGGCCTGAAGTCGTGGTAGGTGGAGAAAGAACCAAGATCTTCAAAAGCACTGCACCAAGTTTCATGAAAACTGCTGATCTCTCCCCAGAAGGTAAACGATACAGTCAGTGTTCTTGGGATGCTTGCCTATTCTGTCCAAGCAGTGTAGGCAGAATTTCTTGGATTATTAATCTGTTCCTGGTGACAAGTTAATTGAAAAAAAAAAAGCTACTTTGCAGCCAAACTTGGATTTTAAGTTAGATGCTATCTGCAGATACAGAATTGATATCAGAAGAAGAGTTATATAAAAGTATTTTAAATATACCAAATATATTGGAAAAAAGTGAAACCTCTTTTCATTTAAGAATCCCTGTAAGTAAAAGAGGTAGAGTGTGTGTGTGTGTATGTCTTTTGTGGAAAAACTGTATTTCCTTTCTAAAGGACTTAATATAGACAGTTATTTAATATTCTCTCTGTCCTTCCTGTTCTTAAAAAACAGTAAATCTCATGTTCTTCCCCCAATTTCTGTTCATAGATTGGAAAAGGAATACGAACTTCCCTATTTTATCAGCTCTCTGGAGGCTTTTCAGCTAATGCAAGTGAAGAGAGTAGCCCCTGCACCTACTTAGTTAACTTGGAACCAAGTGTGCTAAGGGAAAGCTTCTCTGGATATTGAAACTAAGAATGTTTATAACAAGGGAAAAGTCAGCATCTGTGCAACTTTAGACATAGAGATACCAAATAAATACATGACAGAGATCAGTTTAAGTGCTTGCTTCCTGTTTATGTGTGTACTGGCAGCTACCACCCTTCATTAAAATCTGTGGATGGCTCACTGCATTAGCTTCTTTACATTATTTATTTTAGTAGACTCTACTAAATAAACCACTTTGGATTGCAGGCTGAAACCAGGTTTATTTTTCAGAATATAGTTAAAATTAGATCTGATTTAACTATTGATAAACAACAAAACTCTCACCTTTGTCCTCAACAGTGAGTGATGATCTGCAAAAAGCAACACAAGAGGCTGAGCATATGATGCTTAACAAGCTGTTTGCTTAAGCCTCTCAAAGAGGATGTGCATTTAATGAAGGGCACTGGGGGAGGGGGTGGGTTCTCTGTGTTCCTTGCAGTCCTTTCCATGGGCCAAGTGTGTCTGGTGGCACTGGTGATCCCTAGCCTAGGCAGGCACAGCTGGCTGGGAACACACATGAGCCCTGTGGAAGGAAGTGCAGCACTGGCCCAAACTGTGCTATTTTGAAGTGGTGGTAACAGGGTCTCACACAGCTGAGGCTGGTGTTGGCAAATCATCACTAGTACTGATCATACCCTTCAGCTTGCCAAGCTGTCATCACTGGGCCAGGGAAATACACCTGTCTTGGGCAGCTCCAAAGCATGGCCTTGACTGCCCACCACCCACCTCACATCAGGCTGGGATTACAAGGGCAGCTGGCAGCCAGCCTTCAGAGGAGAGACTCCCATTGCAGGAAGCTGCTATGCCCATGCCCAGGCATGGAAAGGGGTTTGTGCAGTGTCATGAGTTTGCTTATGCTTGGAATTGCTGTGAGTGAGTGCAGTGCTTTTGTATAAGGCAGGTACCAGGGGATTAGTGCTGCAGTTGGGATTTTGGATCCAGCCAGGTGGCAAACAGCATTTTTAAAGCATCTGCTCTGATCCTAATCAGTTTATTCATTGTGTGTTTCTTGAAAGAACATCTCAGCAAAAGCTGACCATGTACAGTTGCCATAACTTTGTACTGGCAAGAGCTGCAGGCAGCAGGAACAGAGGAGTATTGTGTTACATATGGATCAGGAGGGGCAGCTGTTGGATTGCTGTGCCAGGCCTCAGTGTTGTTCAAAAAGAACATTCCAGTGCTGCAGGCAGTTCAGCTCAGACTGACAGCACACCTTGTGGACTTGTGTCCTTTCTTTCCCTTTATCCTGGCAGGTTCCCCCAGTCATGGCTTGAGCAATCAGAGAAACCAAACCTCTTGGCCCCTGAAGAGCAGTCCCAGCTCGTTCCCCAGCTCTGCAAATGCATCTGGCAAAAAGCTTCCTGTGAGACAAGACAATCTTCTGGCTTCAAAGACAGGTAAAATGTACCCTAGTGCTTTTTTTCAGAAATCAAGTGTTCACCAAGGAAATATTACTTGAAAAGGTGTGCCTTTCCCCCACCCATGTGCTGATCTGAAAGATTCAGTGAACCACAGAAGGCAACTGTGAAGGAAGTAGAGTGTGACCCTTAACATCCTATGGAACAGCTATTTGGGAAGCTGACATACACAGACTGAGTGCCTGGGCTTGAATTTGTTTTCTTATGGCAGATTGTGTGCTGTGCTTTCACCCCTCCCACAGCTCAGCAGGTACTCTGGATTTACAGGGCAGCTCATTCTGACAGTCAAAGCTGATTCTGTTTCCTTCCATGGCCTTTTCTCAGTCACCTCTTGCTTGTAAGCAATCAACTTGTATTGCCCCAGGGTCCTGAGGTGAATTCCCTCCTTTGCAAGCAGGAAGGTGTCCCTGCTTTCTAATCCAAGAGGAGCTTTCCTTCCAATCAATTACTGGCTTATTCCCATGCCAGGTGGTGCCTGTAATGTCAAGAAGTTTCAGACATAACTCCATCTCTGCCTGCACTTGCTCTCTTTAAATGGGTATGTAACACCTTTGTCTTCCACAGGTGAGCAAGGCACTCAGCCCCCCCTGAATGGAATTCCTGGAAGCATTAATACACTGGGGAACAGCAGGAGCTCCTTGACTACCTCAGAAAAGCCAGCAGAGGATTGGCCAGACTGGAGTGAGCCAGAGGAGACAGACACTGAGAAAACTGTGAACATTCAAATTCAGCCCCGGGAGCTGCAGGGCAGCCCGGGGCCTTATTTTGCTGATCATGATGTGGATGAGAAGCCTTGGGATGACTTAGAACCCAGGAGCCCCAGTCCTAAACTGTCCTCAGGAAACTGCCCCACTGTGACACAGGCTGATGCAGCTGAAAGGCCGAGGCCTCTGCCAGGTACCCATCAACTAAGCAAAGAATTCAAAAGCCTCAGACTGAGTCCCCCCACAAAGTCTTGCCATGGGAACAGCTGGAGCAATGACAAGTGGGACCATGAAGAACAACTGGGAGAAACTGTGTTGCCAAAAACTTTTCAGGAAAGGCTGAAGTCTTCATCAGAGTCTGGCCTGGGAGAAGAATTCACGATCAAAGTGAAGAGGAAACCTGTGCAAGACCCAGAGCTGGACTGGTTTGCTGACATGATCCCAGACATTAAACCTTCTTCTGCCCTCTTGATTTTACCTGAGGCAAGGACAGAAGCAGTTGTTCCCACTCACTCAGGTGGGCTGTCCAGCAGAGAAGGAGCCTCCCAGACTATGCTGTTTTCATCCAAATTTGCAGCAGCTGATGTGATTGAGGTAAGAGGCTCGAGGTTTAGGTGACTGCAGCTGTGAGAGGCTCCTCAGCACACAGCATCTTAGCAGGCACCAGGTACTGCAGTGGGCACTTGATACAGCAAAGAGGCTCTGTTAGGAAACAGGGAATGGACTCCATTTGCACACTACTAGAAATACTAAGGAGTTTTAGCTTCAGCTTTTACTCTGTGCTGCCTGTATCCTGTATGCAGGAATCCTGTGATTTGTTAAGGAGAGTTTTGGTTTGTCAAGACAGGTAAAACAAGGCTGGATCCTGGCTGCTGAACAAACATGGTCCCATCCACAAACAGAAGGGGCTTTCAGGCACAGAGAATGTTCATGACTGAAGTGTTTTTCCTCACTCTTCTAGCAAAACATAATAGCATTGTAAATTAAGGTCCAGGAAACCAGAACCTCTGGATTACAGAGTAAAGATTTTTGGGTGTGTTGTTTTCATGAAAGAATAGCTGAAACGTTTCTCTATTTCAGAGACACGGGGGTTACGAAACTGGGGTTTCTTTAAGCAGATAAATCCCTGTAGCCCAATCAGGGAGACCCCAAAGACCATTGCTGTTTCCTAGCAGAGGAGGCAGCATTCCCACTTGAACATGTAACTCCCGTAGGGAATAGGTGTTGACTTCAAGTTGTTTTGCTCATTCAGTCCCAAGAGAGCTACCCCAGGAACAGCAGGAAGCCTGGGGAGAGGAGCCGGGGTTGTAAACTGAAGTTGTTTATGACATTTGAGAGTGGCACAGTGTCCTGTGACTGTCATGACCCCAACCCCATTTTGGGGGGAAGGCAGTGAGTTCTATGTCAGTGGGAGGGGGAGATCAAACTTAATGTTAGAATACAACAAGAAAACAGCTCTTTCCTAGGGGGAAAGAAATCATCTAAAGGTATGGCATCCTTTTTTAATGGAAAGTGGGTTTGATACAAACAGTAAAAAAAAGTAAGACTCCTTGTTAAGTCTGCTTTTGAACTATAAGAGGACTCACCTTAAAGACAAAGTTTTTAAAGACCATAAGCCCCAAGTACTGACACTTCATTTTTGGGCTTTTGGCCTTGTGGATGAATGCTCTGCCATCCCAAGCCACACAGGCTCCTGCCTGGCTCCTGGGCCTGTGCTAAGCACACAAATACATTCCACATACCTTAATCTTGATAATTTTATGTGATTCTAGGCTGAAGCTACAGGCTGGGGTGAAGAAGAGGAGTTGAACTGGGAAGATGATACAAACTGGTAACAGTTCTGAATGAGACCAAGGCCATTTATGGTGTGTTGGATCCTGTGACAGGAGTTGCTGCTTCCCCAGTACAACGGATAAAGTACCTCAGCGCTGCTTTTGCCACAAGGCAGGCACTTGCTGCACAGCCACAAGATCCTGTGGGGCCTGAGCTCTTGCCAGGGATTTTCCTTCCCAGTCTGTGCCAAAAGCTGCAGGGATGAGCCTGCACTCGAGCAATATGCCCAGCTGTGGTGCTGCCACTGCTCCCAGAGAGAGGACAGTGTGATGGTGCTGATGTGCTACTGGAGGCCAAGAGTGGTGTAGGAGATTAATCCAGAACTCATCCCTTCCCTGAAAAACTGCTGACAATAAATGAAAGTCACACTGAGTTTCTTGGTTAATGTGCCTTTTTCCTTTGGTTTTCTTGTTTGTTTTTTTCTTTTCCTTTCCCAGAAAAATAAAGCCCTTAGAAATGGCTCCTTTTAACTTTTCAGCTAAGAGATGATTTTAAGATGAATGTACAGTTTATTCAACTTATTTATTTCTGTTTGTATAGTTCTGTCAATGGATGGCACAGGAGGTGCTAGGAACCATACAGTGAACGACCACAAACTGCTTAAGCACCATGTTCTTTCTGCTCTTAACTGTGACCAATAAAGATTATTTTTAAAGGATCACCCTAGCGTGGAGTACTTGCATGTGACAGGAACAAGGTCGCTGCTACTTTTACAGCAGACTCAAACCTCTCAGTATTCAGAATACAACAGCATAAAATGTTTATCTCCACCCAGTAAAAGAACAAGCAATATACAAACCCACAGATCCAATGTCCAGTAGTGTCCACTCAAATCCATCAGGCTGTGCAGGAGAGGCCAGCACTGCACCCCTCAGTCCATCCTGGCACACAAACCAAGAGCCAGCAGTACTGTAGAGCACTGCCCCATGTCACAGCTTTTTCTTCTGCAGCACTCCTGGCACAAAGGCACCTCTTCCTTCCTGCCAGAGAGCTGTGCTGGGTCATTGTCCCCAAGCCCTGTGGAGCACCTACCGCAAGCTGTCCCTGAGGGTGGCTATGGCTGCGTTCAGAGCCTCCAGCTTCACTGCAAGCCAGCCTGGGGGGGACCCTTTCTGGAGCAGCAGCTTCACAGCCTCCACTGCTCCCTCCATTGTGCCTACTGCTGCCTTGTACTGCTCCTCAGAGGGTGGGTGGCAGGCTCTTTTGGCCACAGGCTGCAGATTTAAGTAAACATGAAACATATGTTTAATACTGTACTTACTTGAGGGATCAGTCTTCATCCAAATGCAAGAAATCCCTTAGGTGGAACAGAGCTGCAAGACTCCTGTGTCCTGTGAGGGCTCTTTCTGCCTGGCAGGCACTACAGATCATGAGGATATCATACTAAGGGCCAGGAGTGCGTATGATCTTTTTTCTTAGAATGGAGGGCAGCAAGACCAGCCCAGCCTTCTCAGAGACTCCCCAGAACTGACAGAAATTAACAGTTGAAAGAAGCACACATACCTCTTCTGTTGACTCCAATTCTCCATCCACTTTCAAAACCAGTGCACTCCAGGTAATCCTTTCTTGCTTCAGGCGTTCTGTTCGTGCTTCTCTTGTCTCTTCCACCTGCCTTGTCTAGGGAGAAAGCCCCAGGAGAGGTAACTAAACCCAAGCAGCATTACCAGCCTTCATAGGCACAATTTATAGGCCAGAACAAAAGGGAGAGAGGGAGGGATTTTAATGTGCAGTTAAAAGAATATTATTTCTCACACACTCTTCTGATGAAAGACTGAGGTTATCTACAACTTTGGGTTAACATCACTGGCAGCTACCAGTTCTTTTGTAAATTATCTACTTGCCAAAAGCTGCTCAACCAGAGAGCCCTGCCTCAAGTTACAGCTGCCCCTTTTTCCCAATGCCACTGTTCTGCAGCAACAGCCACCTGCTCCTAAGAGGATTTCTCCTAATATGCAAAAAGCACTAAGATGTTTTATACATGTTCATTTAGATTTCAGAAACTGATCCAAAAGAAATGGGGAAGGAAATCAAACCAAATTATCAAATCCTGTCTTTTTAATAGTAACTTTTTTTTTCAAAAACAACAGTGCAATTTAATAAGTATTTTTTGTTTAAGGATGATAAATGCTTTGCTTCTAAGTTAAAAGTACTGGAGGACCAGTGTGCACAGGAATAGCTGTTGTTAATTCTGCTGATTAAAGCAAGTAGAAAAGTTCAACCAGACAGTCAATTTTAAAGTTACTTAATGGTCATGCAGATAATGCAAATGTAGACCCATGCTGTGTATTGCTGATAGCAGATGTAGAGCATCAACTAAGATAGCAGTAAAATGGTTAAACAAAATTCATACCTTAGCCAGAAAATTAACAACTTTGTTCTTAGTGTCTTCAGAATTAAGGCACCAAGGAACAACATCTTCATGTCTTGTCTCCTGTCAAAAATGTTATTGGTTGTTCAGTACATTCATGATAACAAGGGAACAAAATAGATGTTTCTATGACAGTCCCTGCCTCTTGCAACCAATGTAAACAACCAGTGCCTAATCCTTCTTCACTTCCAGCTCCTGAAATCTCTTCCAACTGCACCAGCCCTCAGCACTTTCAATGTGCAACAGCTGTAACTCAGATCCAGACTGTGCACTGGGGAGAAGTAAACACTTGAGACAGGAGAATTCGTCTACAAGAGAAGTTAACAGAACAAAATGCCTGCACCCAGAGTTGTGCTCTGCTCACCTCTGCAAAATGTGTGAATGCCTCCAGTGCGTGCTGGTGAATCAGCCAGGTCTGGTCAGCCAGCAGAGAGGCAAACAGAGAGGACAGCTGGGGCACAACCTGCCTCTGCAACAGGAACAAACAGCCATCAGTTCCCAAGAGTTAGCTGTGCATATCTCACCATCATGATTTACTATTAAGGACTCGCTCTAAGACTGAGGGACAGGTTTGGGAAATGCAAGAGTGCTACTGCCCTGTCTGGCTAAAGAACCACTGTGAGGGAGGTGACATTCTACTCTCACTTCCTGTTGCTTCTCACCAGTGAGAAAGGACTGGCATTTGAACCTCCAAGCACCTGAATCTTGCATGCACTCAGCACTTCTTGATGAAAAATAAACCTGCTGCAGACCATTATCCAAGACAACTGTCCTGGCATTCCTGTATCTATTTAATTAACTAGATTCTTTAACTGTATATTTAAATATACAGTTGTATATCTGGTCTTTTTATCAAAAGACAAGACAATTTGACTAAGGCCACAATTCCATTTACCTGTGCTTCTTGTGGAATAAACACTTTTCCCATGGAAGACAGAAAATCCACCATTGCTAGACGGACATGATCCGGGGGATGCAGCTGGAGCAGGGATGACTGCAGTGCAAACATCTGCAGGAGACAAAGCCCCATCAGACAGACTGCAGGTGAAAACTGTGCAGGCTCATCTTCAAATCAAAACACATGGAGTTTAGAAACCTGAAGGAGGTATGCTGCACCTCCAATAAAACTGGCCAGGATAAAGCTGCAGGGTGCATTTTAGAAAGAAATGAGTGTGATCTCTATTGCACTTCCTTATATCTCAATTATCTTACAGAGGAAAGGGATTCTCAAAAGCAGTGTTAACCAAAATGCCATGTGCTCAGTTTAAAGGCCAGGAAAGTAATCAAGGAAGATTATTTCCTTGTTAAAAGAAGGCCAGACCATGAAATAACTCATTTGAGATTTCAACAATTCACAAAAAAACCTTGGTTTTTATATAGCAAATTATTCATAAGGTGGTGTTGGGGGTTTTAGGATTTTTTTTTTACCTGGGTCATCAGCGGAGCATCTAATGCTTGGATGAAAAATTCCAGAAGGTGAAGTAATAAACACAGTGTCTTCTGGAGACATGGCTCATCTGAGACCTTGAAAAGAGCACAAGATATCAGTAACACTGCATTTTAGCTCATAGAATAACTGCTTAGGAAAGAACATCAAGTTACAGTAGCATTCCAAAATTGTTAGCCTGAACTTCACACGTGTAAAACACTGCATTGTAAGCAGCAAAGAAAATATTACAATAATCATATCAGTATTTATAGGTAGTCATATTTTATGAGACCATTTTCTTTGATTTTTTTGAAGAACATTTCTTAACCTTTCTCTCCTTCTACCACTCACTAAAATAAGCACCTAAAGGTTATTGGAACTATTTCTTTCCACTTTCAGTTGCCAAATGTCCTCACAGAATGGCTGAGGTTTGAAAAAACCTCTGAGGGGGGACATTGTTGGTCTGCACTCCCACTCTCAAACTTTCTTTTTTAATCTGGAGCATGAAAACCCTGACAAACCTTTTTTTCTTTCCTTTATGCAGCTGCAGACAAGGACACTGCCTGACACCCTTGGGAGGAGGGTGATCGGCCCTGTGTGTTTCCGTGTGCTGGCCTGTGCCCTAATCAAGTCACCCTGAGTTTTGTTCACATTCTGATGAATATTTGAAATACACCAAATTCATAACTGGTATGAAGTAAAATCAGGTATTTCAGGCTTCTCCCTGAGCAAGTCTGAATGTGACACCGAGTAACAGATGGAGTAACAAGGAACCATATATGTAACACTCAGGAAATTCAAACTCAAGCTTCTCAGAACTCATGCCTGCCCTACAGACAGACCAGCTGAGAGCAGATGGGCAGCACTGGTACACTGTGCTTTACTGAAACAGTCCAATCCAAGAAAACAAATGAATAACAACAACCTGAGGAAACAGCACCAGCCTCTCCAAGACATGCTTTCACTGCTAGAGCAGCAAATTCTCTTACCTGTTTAGCCTGGAGAAAAGACCAGAACTGATTGAGCACTCTCAAGACAGAGGTCTTAAATTCTGCCTCCAGAGTGGCATCAGCAGAACTGCAGGCAGCCAGCAGGACAGAAAGGGCAGTGTTCTAGGAGGAAAGAATATGTAAGACCAACCAAAACACATTACACGTAAACCAACCCCAAACCCCAGGCTCATATGAAACATATAAAATGATACAAGGCGGCAAGAAGCCCAATGTGCTGTCTCAGCTGTACAGAACAGCTAATCCAGCAGGAGAGCAGCCAACAAAGATTCCAGAGCAGGAAAACTATCCATTACTCCTGTGAGTTTCACACACACTGCAGGTCATTTGCTGCATTGCCAGGAGAAGTCTGGCAGCAGACATTTCATGTGGAAGCCTCTGGTTTCTCACATCCCCTCAAAGAGACCAATGAGCATCTTTCAGATTTGATGCTGCATAAAACCAGCAGGACTTTAAAACTGAAGAGGAAATGTATGCTAAGGTACAGCATAAATCAGAAATTCTGAAGTAAAATACATCTGCTCAGCCAGAGAGCAAACAACAACTAGAATAACTAGAGAATCACAGAACCTCCACTAGCACAGTAGGTGCTGCATACTACAAGAAAACAATAAAATGAGAGTTCTTGCTTATGCATATGCCAGCTAGCCATGGAAAAAAGCTGTGCAACAGACCGAATAATAGAACTGAGGTGACAGCAACAGAACCCTTGTAGTTTGAAAAACTAGAGCTCATTCATTTTTCCAAAGACAAGCAGATCTCCTTACCACAGGTGGGAGCCCTCCCAAGGCACGGCTGCTGTTCAGCCACTGTCGGCACCGTGCGAGCCCTGCTGAGCACAGCTGAGATGCCACTCGTGCCCTAAGGTCAGGATTCAGGGCTCTGAGGGACACGTGCTGCCACACAGCCAAGTTCTCCACCTCTTCAGGAGGAAACTCATGAGCAAATTCTACCTGGAAACAAAAAGTAATAGAAACTAAACAGATCAGAAAACAATTTGATAGCCCAAAAGATAAGAAACCAAAATGCACTGCTGGTTTGCTTCAGATTTACTATGTGAAAAAATTTGTGTAAAGTATTTCAATAAAATCCATCTTTTTATATGAAAAACATTTAGAAACTGCCACCTCTCTAGTCACATACAGGACATCAGAATGATTAAGCAACTGATTCTTTCAGCTGCTTGAAGCAATGGCCCTAGTGAGTAGAAGAGGGGCCTTTAGCCCCTCCAGGGTACACCGAGAGGCACTGACAGGACAGGACACTCCTCCTGACACCTGATGTCACGAGAACACTCACATCAGTCACAGATGCAATGACAGGACACAGTTTCAGCGAATCTGGGGAGATGGGCTGTTTTCATACTTTGTCGAAAAAAAGACTTCATTGCTACCCAGCAAGACTCTTAGAAAGGTCAGTGTGGTTTCCTTGTTTTAAAGAGCACATCAGCATGAAGTGGGATCCACATGAAGTGACTTAGTGACTTAATGACTTAGACTAAGTAATAACAAGTACAATAACAAGTTCAACAAGTGAGCACTCAGCATCTTGTCACTTCTCAGAACTGAAAAGGAATATTTGAAGACAGGCCACTGATTCAAATCTCTTCTACTGACAATAGCAGATGCTAGTGCTGTACTTGCCTGATGCTCTGGAGCCATCAGGAACAGCATTCGCCTCAGCAGCACACACAGGGCAGGCACCTGGCAGCAGTCACTGGGCCAAGCCTTTACCTGCATTAGGATAAAAGAGTAATGCACCTCATTACACTGAGGGAAAAATCACCACTGAGCAAACAAATTCTGTACAGGATATTCTGGCAGTTGCTATGTGGGATCACAGCTGTAGCACTGTAAATAAAATAAGCAGGGCATATTGGTTTATATTTTCACTGTACTGCTTCTGCTAATTACTAAGCCAATTTGAAGAACTGAAACAATCTCAATTTGAATCTTTGCTGGTAGCACTCACATAAAAACTGGTGCCAAACTGAAAACATCACTGTGGTTCTTACCAAGTGGGCAATCACGTTAACGTGGTGAGCACACAGCTCAGCTGTTCCATACCTGAAACATGAGAAACAGCAGCTTGTGAATCTGTACTTCCTATTCCTCTACAGACTAAATATCAAAAATCTGGTCTGAGAAATTGCCATTTCCTCTAACATATTTAAAGTAGATTTGCAGACACAATTTACTTGAGATTACCATTTCAAAAATCAATTATTAAAGAGAGAAGCTATGTTCCTCTTGCTTGCAAGAACATAAAAATGGCTAAGCTGTTTCTACTCCTAGTTTTCAAAATATGTTCCATATCTGAAAATAATCCAATTCTGGGACAATTCTGTCTTACAAAAATCTCTCTCAAGCAAATTTCAAATGATATACAACAACAGAATGAACTGGATCTGTGGAAAACCTGCTTGACTTGTACTAGGAGCATCTTACCGGGCAAGGAAGCACCACGAGTCCATTGCTAGCAGAGAGGTGATCATACTGGAACCCAGCACAGCATCCAGCAGGGCACGCTCCTGAGGAGAAACAGGAAAATTAACACTGTCTGAATACCACAGAAAAGAAAGCACTGAACTTTTATAACAACTTGACCTTCCCCACTCTGAAAGAGAATAAAAATTGCCGAGACCACTGAGGTCCTCAAGAACTTTATTTTCCCCTTTCCCAAAAGTGATATTTGCTGTGTGACTGAACTCCAGCCATGCAACTGTGTCACAGCTGATTTCTACAAAACCATCTCTAAGATGGTTCTCTGAGCATCTTTTCAGAGCCACGTCATTAGAAAGAACCCATTATTTTTAAGTGGCACCTATGCATCATGACAGCTGAAGAACTGATAAGCAAAACCCAGTCTTACCAGCTGAGGGAAGTGTGATGGGAGTGTGGAAGCAATGAAGGAGCACAGGTGGACACAGACATAGTGATAGAGGGTGATGGGAACTGCTGGCTGTCCGGTACTGACCACCTGTGGCAAACAGACAGGGAGAGAAAGCTCCCCACAACATTGCTGGAAACTGAAGAAGAGAGCTGAAAACAAAGACAGGCTGCAAGGGGAAAAAAAAAAATTAAAAAAAAATAACAGTTTGGTTACAGATATGTAAGTCCCAAATCCTGCAAGCAACATTGGTATTACAAAATTTTTATCTTCATCCAGAAAAGATGGCAATAACTTCAGTGCTTTTACACCAGATTTATGTTCCTGACTGCCTTCCTCTTTTACCAATTCAGGTGGTTATTAGAGGGTTCAGGCATAAAAGGATGAGATTTTAACTTAGTGAAGTATCAACAAATTACATCCATAGCCTTATTCCTACCCTACAAGTACTCTAAATACCACTCCTTCCCTGAAGAAACAAAGACATCTCTGTTTCTGTATCCTTCACTCCTGGGGCAATGAACATCAGATCCTGTTAGTCTTGGCATAAGGATGGAAATCCATAGTGACAATTCTCCAAGTTCAGCTGCAAAGGAAACTCCAGCAGCTGAGCCCCTTTGTTTGCCTGTATGGAATGACTGCTGTGGTGAAGAACTACAACAAAAACCTTTTTAGTACCTTTTTCCTGTGTTCCAGAGAGTTTGCACTTCTTCTGGCTGAGAGGACAGCCTGTCCATTATGGTAATCAGGAGGAGACACTGGGGCAGCTGCTGCTCAGGAGGGAGACCTGTAGAAGTTCGGGTTTCAAATGTGAAGCAAGTTGCCTGGATCTATTTATCGTGTGTGTAAATTGGCTTTTAAGCAAGCGTAGAGGCAAGCTGATGAGCTATCTCAGAATTGTGAGAGTTGGTCAGGGCAGAAATGAAGGAGAAAAGCTTTTTGAAACAAAAAGCTGACATTTTCCCAGTTTAAAGGCATACTACTTTTCACAGAAAATATTTACTTTAGGAAAAAAGCTGTCTTCCCCTACCAACACAACAGCAGAAAAAAATCCATCTCACTTTGAAAGTTTGTGGCAAATGTGGATTGAAATCATGCAAAAGAGCAGAATTGACAGGATTTCTGTTAACCAGATTAACAGTGCAGTTGCTATGAGTACTTTGGAAAAGATGAATTCAGCAACAACATAAACTATCTGCTATAAAATCCATCCAAGTTAGCAGGCAATCAGCTCTATCACAGTACTTACAAAAGAACCAGAGACAAGCAAGTGAGTAGAGAATATTATGGTCCAGAAAGTCAAAATGGCAATGCTGATCCCTCAGACAGCACTGAAAGTTGTATTTTCAACCCACCTAAATTTTCACTTAACACTCGTTCCATGAAAGGACTAAAGGGAAGGAGCTGGGTGATGAGAGGGTCCAGAGCCACAAGAAAAACTCGGGATATTTCATCTTGATGAACTTCCAAGATCTCTGGAGCATAAAGACTGGGAGGAAATTTGCTGAGGGGAAATGGAAAAAAAAAAGAAGTTAAATATTCTCAGTAGCATTTTCAGCAATACCACTTTTCTCCAAAAGAACTACAAAAAGGCAAATTCATTATTTCCTTGTTCCTGTGAAATGAAAGACAGAAAAGGCTCCCCATTTTAGAATATCTGTTATAGCTCAAGAGTTACAGCTCTGCATTCAGCCTTTAAAATAAGTATCACAATCCAATATTCAGTATTTTACTAAACATTTAAAGAAAACCTTACAAGCCCACAGAAAATGTGTGTAAAATACATAATATCTCTCAGAAGAAACATATCAGATCACAAAGAGTGAAGTGAAAAGGAAAATCCAAGAAAACACCTTTATGCATGATTTTACTGCCATAAATGTTACAGCACTAACTTAACACATGACCCTAAAAGGGTATCACAGTTTCTCTGAAGAGAAAAAAAACACCTTGGGCAATAAAAGAAAAAAAGAACCAATATGAGAATAAAGCAAGAGATCATGAAATTATAATCTTCTACTCTTGCAGCTTATAAACTAAACTGTAAAAATGCTACTTTGCTACTCACAAAACCCGCTCAGTTTCCCTGAGAGAATAAAAGTTTACAACCTTCCACTTGGGAAAAACCTACAAGGTGAGTAAACTCAGAAGAAGAAACTCATAAAAAAATATTCACCCAATCTTGCAGTGGAACATGCAGTGAACTCAGGTGCACATTTCACCACAAACCCAGTTTGAATTCTAACAAAGGGCTGAAATCAGCCCACTGATTTCATAGTATAAACAATTATTAGTATGAACTCTGGGTTCTCTTGTGCTTCCCCACCACTGCAGCAACCAAACTTTTTGAAAGGAAAGTGATAAACCACTTGCAGACATTTTTAAGTGTAGTATTAAAAGACCATCTGCTTCCAGGAGAACCAGAATCTTCCTGTGAGATTCCACGAGATTATTAACACAACAGTAAAGTCATGAAAAATTTCAGAACACTATGTTTCTGATCTCCTCTTTCTCCAGGACAAATTTTTCCAAACTTTGTCTTAAACTAGAAACAATCTGTCAAAAGACACTGCTGACATCTGCATTTAGTTGTAGAATTTTTTTCTGCATATCCTACACGTAATTTGTTAATAAATCTTGCCATAAATAGTTGCAACAAAGCTAATGATTTGTCATTATGGGACATGCACAGTATTTATCAGAAATGGGGTTAAGGTAACTATAAAACACTAAACTACTTAATTTATTAAAAAAGATGGCAACAACTCTGGAATGAGAAGTGCATTTTTACATCTCAAAATATTTGTAATTTAAGAATGAAACACTGAAATATTATTAAGATACTATCAATAATCAATTATTTGTACTTTACATACCTGTATATCTGAAGAAAGAGCTGATGTAACTGAGAACAGGAATCAGAGAGGCAGGCAAGAAATTCCTGCAAAAGCCATCAATTTTGAGTGATACTTTTAAAATAAAATCCATGATCAATTACATGAATTACTGGACATCTCGTACCAACTTCTCAGTGCCACAGCATGCAACATCCTGTTCTAGTTTACTTTTCTGGGAAATCCCAGCAGTGACCCTGCACAGGCTTGTGAGTATTTACAGGTGGAAGAACTAAAGCATGTTATGCATGGATGTTAATTATACTGCCCATATGGGATAGGTGTAAATTGTTAAGATATTACACAATACAAAATTATTCCATTTGCAGGCCAGAGGATTAAATTTATTACTAACATAGAATTAAAGTATTAAAACCTACCTTGGTGTAGTGCACAAGGGAGTTAGCAAAGAACCTGCACAGTTTCACTGTCTTCTGGAACAGCCTGAAGTCAGTGCCCTCCTGTCCAAAAGAAGCAGTTCTAAAAGTTAATATAGAGTAATTAATATCGACTAAAATAGGAAGTTAGATTGCTAACAGTGTTCAAAACCTATTTCACATTTGATTCTCTACAGACTCTAAAGCTAAGGGAGGAAAACTTTATAAAATATTCAGTATGCATGCTTCAGCATTTTCAGAGGAATATTAAGGATTTGCCTGACCTTGGGATATTGTCAGTTTAGGAAATAAAAAAATTCTCACATAGTGTGGTGAAAACTTAGTGTCTCACTAAAATATCCTCAAGCTACACAAAGCTCTGGGCCTTATTTTCATGAGGTTTCAAAGGTCTTCTGTCTACCACATGAAATAAAGAAAACCCCAAAAAACTCAAACCAAATTATTCCAAGCAATAATACAACACAAAGAATTTCTCCTCCTCAGGTTCACTGGCAGCTTTGGGAGCTTTTTAACTCACCTGTATCTCTGACACCTTCATTTGCTCAGCCAGCTGCAAACAGGAGTCAAAAGAAAGAAGAATGTCCTTGCACAAGCCACCAAGGATGTCACTGTGCTTCAGGTGGCACTGCAGGAGGGAGTGATGCTTCAGGCTTTGCCTGAAAGATAGGAATATAACCAGGTATTTAAGTGTCAGAAGTGATCGTGCAATGAGTTCTTACAAATCCAAATAACTAATTCTGCTATTTAGCCTTTTATACAGCAGTGATTGGTGCAATATCCATGAAGACTGAAAGCAGAAACTCAGAGAGAGCCTCTCAGAGAGAACCCTCTCCATGGCCGACTGAAACCCAGGGGAGAGGCAGGATGGAAGTACAAGACAGCCAACTCAAGCCAAAACGTCTACAGAATTGCAGGTCAGACCTGTTAATGCTCATCACTCAGACAACAGTGTTGCAAATTTTCTTCTGCATTGCAACACAGAAAGTCAAGTTTCTATTGCTTTTCATACCAATTGCTACCTACTTTCACTGGCAGTGCTTTAATATTACCTCCTAGCTAAATTTCTAAATTTCATTACTTACTAAATAGCTACATTGAATTCTCTCATTTTAATTTTGTTAGAAACTCTGAGCATAAAGCAACTGAGATATTCATTATTTAAAACTGCACCACAATAAAACTCAAAGAGTTTAGCTACATACTTGATTATGAACTTCCACGTATTGGCATGAAGAGCGTGGTCCATATTGGAAATGACAGAGCAGATCTCCAGCACAGTGTGGATTACTAAGGAAATAACAGCAGTAGCAACAGAGTTAAATCAGATTTATGAGTTCACAGCAATCCCAAGAGAATAGTGAGAGAATACCAGCACATTGACATGAATTAGGAAAATGGCTCAGTGTTTAGGCGCTGCCCCTGTCCTACAAACCTACACAACATTCCCACAGAGGAAGCTTCCAGAGAAAAATGGGACTATTTCAGGTTCAAAATGCTGCTTTCTGAAAAGCTGGTCAGGACAGCAGGAACTGAGCACATTCAGAAACCTGTTTTAAAATTTCAGACATACTCTCCATAGAAAAAAATACTGAGCAAGACTAAAAAAGTATCAAATCCATGTCTACCTGACACCATGTATGTGATGTCATCTTCAGTGGAAGCAGAGCCTATGGAAATCAGATCAACTAGTTCCATCAGCTGTTTCTGAAGGGAGTAGGTTTCCTTGAACATGGCTTGTAGGAGATCAGAAATTAAGTGCAGGTGCCCATAGTACACTGATTCACTGTCCTGAAATGAGGAAGAAGAGGTTTGCAAAAGAGCTCAGGACTCACAGCCTGATTTTTCACATGCAGAAAACACCAAGAGCTTTGCCATACATTTCTCTGGGAAAAAGAAGAAGGCACAGATGTACCTACTTTAACTTAATACACAGCCCCTGAGCACTCAATATAAAACATGTTCAGCTGTAGCTTGTGGGAAACTAACAAGGTGTGGCTGGCTCTTTAGGGGGCTCTGGATCAGGCCTTCGTGTATGAACCTGAGATCATATTTCTGAACCAAACAGGACACGCTACTACCAAAGAAAGTAGCATTCCAAAGACTTCCCCAACACTTTCATATTATAATTACTTGATAAAGATATGACACCTGAGTTTGAGTCCTGACATGGAAAACTGATGTAAATGTTCCCATAAGAAAAAAAGTGAAAAGTGAAAAGCAAAAGTGAAAATGAAAGGCAACCAAAAGTTAGTGTGTCCTTATGATAATCCTGTTTTATTTTCAACGCTTAGAGGGAATTACTGTTGCACCTGAAAATCCAGATCAGTTTATATCTGAAACAGAAACATACTGCTCACTGTAACCAACATAAACCTGCTAATCTCAATTTTAATCCACTCTGGAACTTGCCATTTGTAGCTCTGTAAATACTGTAGCCATCAGGACTGCACAGATCCCTCAGAGCACTGCTTGTGAGCAGAATGTTCAGTTAACACTGATGCAAAGGATGGAAATAGCCCAGTCTGAGCCTGCTGGGCAGACAGCTTGTACTTGTGCACTGAGTGCATTCTGAAAACTACTTAACAGCTAAAATTAAAAGAATAATTTTTCGACAACAGTGTAATTTCAAAATAAAATCTTCTTCTAAAGTGTTTCTACAAGCCAAGGAGCACAAGGATTTTTGTGCTCCCAGCAGAGCCCTACCTTGCAGTGTATGAAGGTGCTCTTTACCACCCAGAGGACGGAGGAAGGCAGGGAGCGGATGCTCTGCAGGGACAGCTCCTGCACCGAGCACACGTAGCGCACACAGCCTGTCAGCGTCTCCAGCAGCTGCACCACCGCCTGAGATTAAGACTGAACAACATCAATCACTCCTGCAGTACCTCCAAAAGCATCTTTCCTTAGCTGAAATACACCTGGATTTTCATGGCATTTAAAGTTCACTGCTATTTGCATAAATAAGTAGTTTGTTAGAGATGAATGAAGCTCCAGAGCTTTTCTCCGATACCATATCCTCTATGAAAACTCCTTATTTCTTTCACTATTGTTCTCAATTTACAAAAATGTTAAAATTCAGAATGAAGTGACTCTATAAACAGGTGCCAGGTTCACTCTTTAAATATGGGGAGTCACATTCCATCTGCAGGAGGGACTTGGAGCAGAATTTGAGATGATTTTTTAAATTATAATTAGCATTGCATACTAGATGTAATCAAATCATTTACAAAACGTTAACTGAACTTCAACTACAAAGGAAGATTAAATTACATTTTAACCATTAATAGTTGGCAAAAACATTCTAAAGACCTTTTTGTAGTTTAGGTAAAAGCAAAGAGTGACGTAAACATTATTTTGACAGCTTCTGTGATGGGACTTGCCTGTAGCAGCTTCCTTACAGTACTGCATAACTCTGTACTCTGGCTGGTCAGTCCTTTGGCCTTGCTGGATAATTCATACATCAGGTTATCAAAGAACTGTAGAGTCTGGCAGAACACAACAAAACTGAAACATTTTACTTACAAAGGTACACATACAAATAATAACACCATTCTATACCTGCTTGCTTCTTTGGCATGGAGGCAAAGAGAGAACTCACAGCAGAAAACACTTTGCACTTTTCAGTCATAAAGCATGATATAAGAAGAAACAAAAACCATTTATATATGAAGATATTGTAGCTGTTAATTTTTCCAAGATCTGTTGCTGAAACAAGCTTCACAGTTAATTTGCTTGAAATATATAGCTCATTCTGCTGAAGACTTTTCACTTAGTTAAAACCACATAATTTTAAAAAGATTTTCATTTTGTCTCAGAAAAAATATTTGTTGAGAAAGATTATGAACATTTTGAATACATTAAAAAAAGTCTGTGACGTACAAACAACATCTATTTCTACTTCAGTTGGGGTTTTTGGAGCTCTGATGAGTGTTACTGTTGAGACTGCAAAGATAGTGAGGCACATGCAGGATAAACAGTGGTACAGTGATCCTTTTTCAGGATATGCCTATTAGGAGACAATATTCTTGTAATATCCTAAAATTTGTTTCTTGAGATAAAATAAGAGAAAGGAAAATCAAGTGGCCATTTTTACTGGCTTCTTAAAATGGACAAGCTGAGGCTTGAAACTTAAATCAGTAATTTGGCATCTCTTTACTTCACTTAAAACGCAAGCACTGATTTTAATACACCTACGGCACAAAATTCTCCATTGTTTAATCAAAAAAGAAAATGTGTGAGGTCAGTATGGTCTATAAGTTTATTCACTACATTAATTCACAAATTTTGCAACATTTATTCATGATATGGGAGTGTTGAGCTCTTCAGTTTACTTGTCCTGAGAAGCTCCCTCACTTAAAAATTCTCCACCTTGGTAATTTTATAAAAAGCCTAATCTTCTCAGAAAGAAATAAACCCCAAATCTATTGCTGAATATAGAAAGCAGAATATTGTGTATTTCATTCTCTCCCTACTGTAAAGAATGAGAACAATCACAGAAGCAATTCAACACAACACTGTGAAAACTCTAAAAGGGTAAAACTTCAATTTCAATTTTTGTATCCCATAGATATTGTGCAACCCCAAAAGAAGAATCACTGCAATCTAAGCAGGTTCTAACACTGGACTGACTGACAATTCCACAGTTAACTGAAGCTGTCCTACCTTAGGGAATACTTTTGAGAAAAAAATTTGTTCTACATCTTCAGGGCTGATATGCGGCAAAAACATTTCAGTCAGGATCCTCAAAATACCTGCAAAGAAAAACATTTACAATGTGTAATTCTCAGAAATATACAGCAACCCACCAGAGGAAACAAAGAACTGCAGAAAGCAAAAACAGACCAGTTACTTGATTTTGAGAGAGACAAGAGAGCATTTGCCTTATCTGAAATGCATGAAAACACACATACATTATCTGAAAAACGGAGAAACTTTAATAGCTACAACATGCACAGACCCATCAAAAATAGCAGCACACCTGACCAAACTTAGTTGAAGACTGAGCACAACTACCAGCCTACAGACCCAGTATTTGCCACATTCCTAACTGCAAATTGTAGCACGTTTTATAATGCAACATAATATGCAATGTAACAGTGAGATTTAGCAACACTTATAAACAGTTACATATGAGCCTCATTTTCTTTTAACTATCAGCGTTGTCACCTGGAAGGTAACAGCCCAAAAGACAATAAAACACCAGATTAAAAAAACACCCTTCTTTTGTGTATTTAAAGATCAGAAGCAGCAGAAAGGGAAAAGCAGCCTTAGATGCAGTTTCTATAGGGGCATTTATAAAGCTTATTCAACGTGCAGTTAATGGAATGTGCAAGGTCCAGCAGGATTTCTGAAGACTCTGAAAAGTTGTAGCAGAAGTATTTTAAGCACTGCAGTGATTTTAATGCAATTGCAATACAGGGCTCCACAGGAAGAGGCACTTCTTAGCCACTACTTACGAATATGCTCAGTCCAGTCCTGAGACTCTCCATACATTGAGTAAAAACGTTAAAGAAAATCAAACTTGTCCTGCTATAAAGGCTATCTTTAAAGCACCTGCAGAAGCCACAGTGACTCCTATCACTGTCTCATGCTCGTATGAAATTGGTGGGGATGCTCCACAACCAACGCAGGCTGACAGCCCGGAGTACCCACAGGATCAACAAAGTATTTCCAAAATGTGTTAGAGAGTAAGTCTTGAAGGGTTGGGTTTTTTGGGTCTTTTCTTTCGGTGGTGTGTGGTTTGGGTTTTTTTAGGGGGTTGGGTCTCTTTTGGTTTTTTTTGGGGGGAGGGGGTAGGCGAGAGGTGTGTCGGTGTGTTACCTACAGTGCTAAATGAACCACACGCGATGTTCTAGCGTCTCTGAATCTTTTATTCCTGGGAAAGGCTGTACCCGTCTCCAGCGAAATTCCCGCACCCGGCCCCTCACTAAGGTCCCACCGCTCTCCCTCACGCACATTTGGTTGAACCGTGGAACTCCGAAGGATGCACACCCCACACCCCCCCTCCAACACCACTCCTGTGCCTTTCTCACAGCCACCCAAGAGCCCTGCTGGGAAGGATATAAGGAGCCGGGGCAGCACGGCGGGCAGCTCCCGGCGGCAGAGCTCCCAGTCCCAGCCGTCCAGCTCCCGCAGGAGCTGCTCGGGGTCTGCCTGGGACATGGCGGCGGCCACGCTCCCCTCAGCGCGGGGCAGCGGCGGGAAAGGCGCCCGCGCTCCCTCCCACAAGGCCCCGCGCCCGAGGAAGCGGAAGCGGCTGCACGTGGGAGAAGCGGAGGATGGCCCGGACCGGCAGCCGCGGGTGGGTGCGGGCAAGGGGCAGGGAAAACGGGATGGGAAACGCTCTCGGAGCGCCTCGCCCGGCCTGCACGGCCCCGAGGCTGCTCCACGCGTTGGGTTTGCGCCCCTTGGAACGCTGAGTCTAGAATGCGAGCTTTAGCGGAGTTAGCAGCTGTCCTAATTCTCCTGCCTGTGCCTATGGTATATGAGATGGGGCCAGGGGTGACGCTGTGTTTTAATGAAGTTAAGTGGTTAGAGAGCGGGCTTTTAAAATTACAGAATAGTTAGGGTTGTAAGGGAGCTCTGGAGATCATGGGAGGAGAGATCCACCCCCCCTGCCGAGGCAGCGTCACCCAGAGCTGGTGACACAGCGACGCGTCCAGGTGGATTTGGAATGTTTCCAGAGAGGGAGACACCACGACTTTCCGGGAGAGCCTGGTAATGAAAGTCAGGGTGCTAGAATTAAACGGTTTGTGCTGATATTAATGACACATAAAACTATTTACTCTTATTTCCACCAGCAGTTCGCCTGGCTCTTGGCAAGACAACTGATATTGCACCAGCAAAATACTCTGTCCTGCAACAATACCTACATAAAAGCTGGCTGTAATAAATTAAGCTTTTAAAAAAACTGTTATTCCTGAAAATGGATTTTCAATTTAATTTTGCTGTTGATGAAAATGAGAACACTGAGGCAGATGCTCACTTCTTACTGCTGTGCTCTCCAGAACACAAGCAGGAATCCAGGGAAAAGAGCAGGGAATCTGCTGATCTTGCAGCAAAGTCCCGCCTGAAGCTGGCTGCTGCTAAGCACCAGGATGAGGCAGCTTTGAAGAAAAAGCTCTGTGTGAAAGCTGCCAAGGAGCACAGCATTCCCCAAGATCTCAGCAAAGTATTGGAAAATAAAGTCATGGAAACAGTCTTGGACCTGTCTTATGTAAAGCTGTCTGTAGTGGAAATGACATGTTCAGGTGACGCTGACAGCGAAGGCATCGTGTCCCAAAGTGTTTCTTCTCACTCTGATCTCATCCCAGGCGTCTACGAAGGAGGGCTGAAAATCTGGGAATGCACCTTTGATCTCATGGACTACTTTTCCCAGGCTGAAATAGAATTTACCAACAAGACTGTACTGGATCTTGGCTGTGGGGCTGGATTGTTGGGAATTGTTGCTTTACAGGGTGAAGCTGCCAGAGTCCATTTTCAGGACTACAACAGCACAGTGATTGATGAAATAACCTTGCCTAATGTGGTGGCCAACTGTACCAGTGAAGGCAGGAGGATGGGCAGTGGGAAGGACAGAAAAGCCAGCAAACCTCCTTCAAAGAGGCCCAGGAAAGCAGAGGGCTCACCTGATGTGCTCAACAGATGCAGATTTTTTTCTGGAGAGTGGGCCCAATTCAGCCAGCTCCTGTTAAACAGCAACGAGCCCTGCTCAAAGTACGACATAATTCTCACCTCTGAGACCATCTATAACCCTGACTACTACAGTGCTTTGCATGATGCACTGGCTCAGCTCCTGGACAGAAACGGCCGTGTGTATTTGGCAAGCAAAGTGCATTATTTTGGAGTTGGTGGTGGTATCTATCTCTTTGAGAAATTCATTGAAGACAAAAACGTGTTTAGAACCAGTATGGTTAAAACAATTGATCAGGGTCTGCAGCGATGTATTATGGAAATTGCCTTTAAAAATTCCTGTTAAATTAAACTACTAATTTCCAAAAATAACCCAAAAATATTTTAACCCTCATGTCTCTTTGCTTTTTCCTTTATTATTCTGGTTTAACAAATTATGGATGCTGGTTGTTAAAATGTTTGACAAATTCTGGTGTCTGACTAGAAGTGAGGGACTTTTCTGATGTTGACTTTGCATAGAGTTCTGCTTAAAGCAGTATCTGTTTATGATAATTAATTTATATACAGAGATTAAGCAAGTAATTGTCTCCAGCCAGTCTTTCCCATTCTCTGTCAGCACCAGAAATGTACATCACAGAAATGACATACATGACGTATTGTGGCTGAATGAGATAAATCTAGCATCCAAAATTAATGCAAGAGGCTTTTCTCAAGGGTTGGGCAGCCTAAGGGCAGCCATATTCAGGCAGGGACCGCACACCTCTGAGCTCTGCTGTTTTGCCAGCAGAGGGGGATGTGATTGTATTTATCACTCGTGTTCTGCCCTGCTGGGATCTCAGACATCTGTGTCATATTTCCATATGTAATGCACACATGACTTATTCAAGCCCTTTAAAGAGTGTAACAATATTAACCACAGTGGTGTGTAAACTTTCACATTTCAGATTCTACCATAGGCTAAGAAAATTTCAGCAAGGAATTAGAAAAAGCCATGGTTTAGAACCTGACTTGAAAGGCTATTCTACACAAGATAAGCTCCTTCTACCAACCAACAAACCTACAAATAAAATACTGGAGGATGATAGAACTGAGCTTTAGGAGGCAATTGGAAAAGGAGATAAACTGTGCTATTACAGGAGTTTAATAGATTGCTGTACTGTTTTAACAAGATTTTTCCAGAAATGCATTGCCCCATTTTCAAAACTTGCTGGGGGTACTGCTGAACATCCACACCTCTTCTATCTTTTCACAGCAGTTTGGCAGGACAGAAAGCACTCAGAAAAGCCCGCAATACAAGGCACTTTCCTAGGCTGAAGATAGTGATGTTGCTGAAGAAATGGCCTTACCAAAACTGCAGACAAACCCCCAAAGAAGTACAAAACCTGGTCTTGAGCACTCACTAGCACCAGCAATTCAAACAAAAAAGGAAATCCACTGCACGTTTTGCCTTGGCCAGAACCAGACAGAAAGTTACTAGACAGCTATTGTCATCATGTACTGCTTTATCGGGTGCCCTTGCAGAAATATAAACTTAGATACAGTGAGCACTGCTGTGAACTGGATGCAAGGTTACTCAGTGTAGAGCAGAAGGATCAGTAGTCTGATGGGATGTAAAGAAACTTAGTACAGCCATGATCTAAACCACTTTAATTACGCCATCAAGTTTCCATCACTGAAGATGCTGAAAGTCAATCCCGAGGTTCCTGTTTTGAACAAGCTGCTATTAAGATAGAGATGTAAAGGATTTCCTGTACTTCATGGAAGAATTTTCACTACTGTTTCAGACTATTTTAAAGGGATGCTTTGGAAACTACTGAATTTATCCTCTCATAGGATGGGAGAGGGAGGAAAAGGTCAGTTTTGCCATGACTGCCACAGTGCTTTGGAATTTTTCTGCACCAACTCTGAAACTTAATGATGGTAACTGCTGACTACAGACTGAGGAACAAAAAAAGTTTTAGCTTTGGCAAATCAAGAAGGTACTGTTAACAGCCCTTTTTATTTTTTTTCTGTCAAAACAGAGAAGCTGACAAATGGATTACCATTTATGATTTTTCAAACTCAGTCCTAAGATAAACCATGGCTTGCACTGAATAGGTTGTTCTACACCTGCTAGTCTAGTGCATTTCCAGAGAACCATACCTGAGGTAATAAGAAATGTTGGCCACTATGACAAAAAATATGGTTAGGAACAAGAAACTCATGTAATTTAGATAAATTAAGAAGGTACTTAAAATCTTCTACTATAACATTTCCTCTTGATAATATTCCACTATCAAACTCACCATCTTTGGTTTATTAACTGTGCCCTGACACAGTATTTGACTGAAACATAGCTGGTTTTGTGCAAACACAGAGTCAGAATTTTTAGGACTTCAAGGGAGGAATGGCAGAGCCACAAGCTTATCGTGATTGCACACCTGCAAAACAAATAACCCCACACAATATAATTAGCTTCCAATTTCAGAATCTGATTAGAAAACGAAGGCTGCTTTTTCTCAGGTCAAATCAGCACAATTAGCATTAGGATTTCCATATTGTAGATGAGTTCTGTTCTTAAAATTCAGCAGGTGCATACTGAGAGGAAACAGAATTCAACATTTAGTTTTGTAGGTTGTTGATGTTTCAACTGCAAATAATACTAATTTCCCTTATCTACATTAAGGCTTGCTCTACCTGAGAGATCCTCACTACCCTAGTGACCAGTGTCGTGCTCCTCTTCACAAACTGGTATAGAAGAAAATAAACTTTTCACTCCTTTGTAACACTTGTATGTATTACTTAATGACCAGGGAAATTAAATTGCCCCAAATTACACTGTATGAAAAAAATAACTGAATTGGGAGGTGTCTCAAAATATTTTTTTTGATGACACATTAAAATCTTTCTTTGTGAAGAAATAAAAGGTAGAGGTGAGTGGTAACTCAGTTTTGATCAGCTCACTCCATATCAGCACCATTTTTTCCCCTCACGTTTTGAACACGTCATTACAATAATAAGTCCAGTGTAAGTTAGTCTTTCCTGTAAGTATTGTGGAGACAAAGATTAAAATCACTCATTAAATACCTCAGGAAACTAACTTGAAAGGCTTGTTTGTTTTAACACAGTTATCCCTAACTGATGACTTCCATTTGGAGACTATTTGCCAGTTTTGGGAAATGAGGCTATTTAAAACTCAGGTTTGTATACTGGCAGCTAGTTATTTTACTAAAGCTTAGGGGAAAAAAAGCCCTTGATAATGGAACTGGGAAGTGCCCGATTTGCAGATTACTGACTTGTGTGCTATTCTTGGTTTTTAGGCACACAGGCGTTATATCGTGTTCTGAAATCAAAATCTTGTTAAGTAAAATCAATCCTGCCATCATTACCATGATATCTGAAGTGCAGCCAGACAACCACTGCACATGAACTCAAAGAGAAGCACAAAGAGCAGATGCAAAAGCAGGCAAGGGTGCAGGAAGGGAAAATGCAGGCTGCAAGTGGGGGGAATCTGGTGCTAACCAAGAGACCTGTAGCACCAGGTTCAGGAGATTCTGCTCCGAGGAGATTGAGATGGAGACCCCTGGAACTCTTCTGATGAGGACTGGACTGAAAGGTTTGAGGATGAGAACAGAAAATTCCTCTCCACCCAACCGAAACAAAGCCACAGAAAGATGACTTAAGATGGATCACAACTGTAAGAAGGGAGTGACAGCAGGATTTTTGGTGGTAGAAACTGGCCTAAAATCTCTCAGATTTCCTGGTTTGTACTGTAAGAGTCACTTGCATGCTGAAAAGAAAAGCCTTCCCTATTACCATCAGATACTACTGGATAAATGTAATAGGAACCACAGAAAAGGTAAGAATTTATTTAGAAACACCTCTGTAATTCAGCAAGCCTTCAAGACAGCAAGTCAATAAATCCACAAATGAATTCAATGAAAACTATCATGAAACAAAAAAAGTGAAAATTGTAGCAAGTAATTTCACAACAAACAAAAAGTAACATCCTGCCACAACAGGAGGGTGATGTTAGCTAATTCAGACACTGCCTAGGTGTACTGAGGAGATAGTTTACTATAACATAATTACTGCTAGGAAAATAAAAAAGCATTCTTAAATTCCAACAAATCAAAGCAGTCCAGGGAAATCAGAATGAAAGAAGCATTGGCAGAATTTTACATTGCCATCAGGGAATATAGGGAAGGTTCTCACAGGAAAATCAAATATTTTGATCATTACTTCTGCAGAATACTAGATTTTAAAAACATTGAGTAAATCAAAGATTTAGATCATTGGCGAAGAACTCTAAGAGTCAAGCCCACCCTCCACACCATTTTTTTTTAAATGTGGGTAAGAAAGATGAAAAACCTAAAAGGTAATAGAAAAATAAATTGAACAACTGTGGTCAAAAGACCAGTGAACAGGTTTGGTCCAGTGGTGTTTGAAGTTGATGGTAAATCCTTAGGTGTCAGTGAAATGGAACTGGATGAAAACAAATTAGAGGTAAGATGGTGTGGGAGTTTAATTAAAGGGCACATCAAAAGGAAAGGAAAAAGGGTTAGAACTTCAGATTCTGCACAAAAGAATGATTTAAAAATAAGATATATCTGAGGATTACCAACCATATTGTCAACTATGGCAAAGTCCAGTTACTCCAGATTTATGGTTACACACATAGAACACACATTCAATTTTATTTATCAAAGTACAGCTCACAGTTAGCAGGTTGGAACTGCTCATTGTGTTCACAAGTTTATTTCTTGTCATCTGACCATGTAATTTCATAATCTGTATACTCTTTCTTCAGTATCTCCACAGTGACTGAGTGATCTGCTTTTCCATAGCCCTGCAAGAGACAACAAATTGGACATGGACATTAATTCTTCAGAACCATTCAGTTCTTATCAACACAAGTTGTTCACATGCAAATCAAAAGTTCTAAAAAAGTTACTCCTGCAGTATCATGTTTTATTTTTCTATTATCCTCTCCAATTCTTTCCTCCCCGCTCCCCAAATTCAAGTTCTAGAAAATAAATGAGATGGGGTCAAATAGAAGATGCATTTTCCACACAGTTTCTCCAGCAGAAAGCTTGTTTTAAAATGTTCCCAACCCATCAGCCACTGCATTTATGAATGTTGCTTTAAACCACAGAGATTGCATTGATCCACTTTAATGTGTGAGCATACAAACAGCTGATTTGGCTCAGCTGAAGGGAAAGGGAATAAGCAAACAAATGTGAGCATTTGAGCACTATTCTGGCCACTAAAGAAATTACAGTCTTCATGTTTTATTTATTTCCCACTTTGCCTTAGCTGATAACAGCACAATTTTAAAGATCTGTGCTCTTCAGCCATTGCAACTCCAAGGTAAGGTCAGATGACCCATGTGGTTTTTAGCCCTCATTTAAAAATCACTGGTCACAGTGTTACACTCTCAGTGAAATTTAAGTCAGTTGTGGTCAAAGTGGCTTTTCCATTATTGTCTTACATGATCAGAGTTATCTTGATTTCTTATTTCAGAACCACACATAACAATAGTGCAGTATACTGGTAGAAATCTGTAACTTACAGGTTATTTCTTTTCCCATAATATTTCACATGAAAGTTTATTTAGAAGACTGAAAAAAAGAGCCCAAGGTTGTATTATCAAACAAAACATGCTCCTATTCATCAGTAGCGGCCTCAGAGAGGAACAGCTTAAATAAACAAGCATTTAAACTGAAAAGGTTAAAGTTGATGCATTATAAAATAAAAGCTTTTCAAAAATAACAAATAATATAGTTATGTCAGTTGGAAAGCAACAGATCCACGGCTCACTCTTGCCTTGGCAACCACTCTGAAGACCCCATCCAGCCTTAAAAATAGCAGCAGAGCTTCAAAAGAAGTAAATGACTATTGCTCTGGTTTCAATAAAACATCAAGGTGGTTCTGTTTTAGAGTCTGACACCAAACCTTCAAGTCAAAACAAGCATTAAACCTACATAACTCATATTTTAACTTCTGACCTGGGACAGAGGTCATCTGAGCCTCAGGGTCTCTACCTGACACAAGCCCTAATGGCAATAAAACTCTGCTTTTACCTGATGCTCCTCTGTGAACATCAAGGTACCAAAAGCAGAGAATAAAGTGTATTTCTCACACTGCAAGAGTTGACCCTGCCTCTAACACTTAATTTGGCAGCTAGATTAGTAATACAGGTCTCCTGCCCTAAAACTATTGTTTTTCTACTCTGTATCTCATAAGTGAGCCAGGCAAGTTTTCCAGTTAATGTTTAAAATGTGATGTAAATTGCCAAAAGTCACCATGCTATTAAAGGAAAATCCCAGAGCATCAGAGACAGAAGCATTTGGAGGAAAATGAGAGATGCACTTACTGTTGAGAGCCCAAATACCCTGATTTTCTTGTCTTTGCTATTATGTTCAATTTTCCCTCCTCCAAGGCACTTGCACTCATATCCCAGCTTTTCCATTTCGGGATTTACTTTTTCAAATATATGATCTGCACAAGAAGAATAGTGAGAGACATTAGAACAGCAACTAGGCATTACATAGTCTAGAACTTGTTCTAGCTACCTTCTTATTTCACCTACAAGACAGGGAGGTTTCTCTTCAGAGGCGTAGAAACACTGCAGTTAAAGCCCTTTAGTTTTTACTAAGTTAGCATATATCATTCTCCAAAGTTAGGCTGACTGTGTCGGGAAAATTAATCCACAAACACCAGAGGTTTAAGACCAAAAAGGAGACAGAGGAGTCTTGTAACTTTATTCAAATGAAGGGAGAGGTCATGGGCATTTCCCGTGGGGTCTCTCAAATTGTTAGAAGACACAGCCTCCTTTTTATCCTAATTTCTTGGCCCCATTTCTCTCTTTCCCTTGAAAGGCACAGACTTCCCCAGTCGCCTAATAGACCCCTTCCAATGTGTACTTCTCTACCTTTTTTTTCTTTTTCCTTGTGTCCCTGTTCATTTTCTGTAAATCCAGAGATTTAGCACAGTCTTGACTGTCTGTATCAATTAGTGGAATTCATAGGAATTTACGGCTCCCCCTCCACACCTCTCAGTATCTGGCCTTATCTAACATCAAGCCAACGGTTTGCAAAGACACCTCCTCATTCCCATCAACTGGCTTCGGAAATGGCACCTGACAGATATATTGCCCCAGGTTTCATATCACACGGGGGGCGCAGAAAGTGGGGAAAAGGGGACTTTGGAGCTACTCAGGCCGGGACTCCCTCTTCCCCTCAGACCCGCCGGGGTCCGGCGGCCGCGTCCCCCGCCGGGGGGGCCTCGCTCCGGCCGCTGCCCGCTCGCCCCCGCGCCCCGCGGGCTGTCACGCACTGTGGAACTCGGCCGCCTTGGTGCCGCGGACGATGTCCCGCTGCTCGCCGCCGCCCGGGCGCTGCAGGCGCACCAGGATGTACTTGAAGGTGCCCTCGGGGTCGATCTCCACGTCCCGCACGGCCGCCATGGCGCTGCTGCCGCCGGGGGGGCGGGAAGGCGGCGAGGGCGGGGCGGGCGCCATGGCGGCCGTGAGGCGGGACGGGCTGTGGGCAGCAGCTCACCATGAGGGGACGAGCAGCTCCTCCGAGGTGCCTGCCGATAGAAAGATGCCGAGTTATAGAGTTAGGTCAAGTTGCAAAGCTGCACTTCTACAGACCGTTCGTACCTTGGTAGCCACATACAGCCTTAAAAATAGCAGCACAACATCTACTTAAAAAGAAGTAAATGGCTATTTCTCTCATTTCAATAAAACGCCAAGGTAGTTCCGTTAAAGAGTCTGACAACGAATCCCCAAGTCAAGAGAAGCATTAAACCAATGTAATTAATATTTTAACCTCTGAACTGAGGCTGAGGTCATCTGAGCCTCGGGGTCTCTACCTGAGAGAAGCCCTCACAGCAATAAAACTCTGCTTTTACCTGATGCTCCTCTGTGAGCATCGAGGCACCAAAGGTAGAGAAAGGAAGTATTTTGCGCAGACTACAAGAGCAGGAGTTGACCAGGGCCTCTAACACTAAAGTGCCCTTCAGAGAGCTCTTGTCCTGCGTCCCTGGGCTCTTCACTTATCCTCGAGCTGGGACTTTGTAGATGGCACCTACAGGGCCAAGGCAAATCAAGGTGTTTATGCCAGAGCAGAGGGTCACAGGGAGGCTGGCAGGTCTAATAGCCAATATTCCATAGGTTATGTTTTATTGAAGGTGAATAAGAAATGCAAATTGAACTCGTGATTGCTTTATTTTATAGATGCACCTGATGATTTAGGCAAGCCCCACACAAACTGATCATACAGCCACAGATGAGTAGCATGAATAATTTCACAGAATCTCTGAATGGTTTAGGTTGAAAAGGATTTTAAAGATCCTTTATTCCTAACCCCTGCTATGGACAGAAACACCTTCTACCACCCCAGGTTGCTCCAAGCCCCATCCAGCCTGGCCTTGAACACTTCCAGAGATGGGACAGCCACAGCTCCTCTGGGCAAGCTGTGCCAGAGTCTCACCATCCTCACAGTGAAGGGCTTCTCTCCCATATCCAATCTATACCTATTTTCTTTCAGTTTAAAGCCATCTCCTTTTGTTACCACTTCACTGAAGACTAAATCTATAATATTTACCAAAGGAAAAATAGTTGCTTTCATGTAGTGCTAAAGTAAGAGCATAATCTGTATGTAGTCTTCAAGTGTTTACTCCAAAATCAGGAAAATTTCAAATTTTAAAGACTAGAATTTTTTTTAAAATTTCAAAACATCTGGCACTTCTACATAACTACATTTTAAGTTACATTCTAACTGAACTATTTTATTCTTTTCATGCATACAAATATTAAGTTATTGTTGAAAATAATTTCTCCATAAATAATAGCTTTAAAATCTAAGACTAGTACTTGAATACTTCCTCTGAATACATAATCAAGATGCTATATAAATTAAGATATAATGAAAAATATCAGTAAAACAGAGGAAGAGGACATATCATCTAAATATAATATTTAGAGATACTACAAAGGTAAATGTAAATTGGTGGTTTGTTAGACTATTTTGAGATGTGCTACTTTACGACTAAAGCTGCTTCCTGAGATATTTTATTTATTGCAACAAATGTTAATTTAAAAAATTCAAGCATTTTGTTGTTTCAGAAACTATTGTTAGTTACCTTGTCTGTGCACAGAGCAACAGCAAACCTGGGAGGAAAAAAGACCAGAACCCTAGAGAACTAACTCCTTACTAACTAAATTTTAAGGGACAAAGAGCTATGAAGGGCTTTAAGTAGAAACCAAACCTCTTGCCTCAACTGTTCGGGATTTTCAAGGCAGGCAGAGAAAGTGATAAAATCTGTATCTAGTTAAGATAACGAGGCTTAGAGGGTCTCATGGAGTTGAGATGGTTGCTTAAGCTTGCTTTGTCTAGCACTAAAGACCTGTAGGATTAGTGCTTTAAATTTGTTTCCAGTAGTCCAGGAAGGTCCGGTTTGGTTGTGGTTGGTTTTGTGCATTTAGCTTATTCCTTGGTTATTTTGTTTACCAATCTACCCTAATATCTCATGTTCTGATTTATCCTGTACTAACACAGAGTTATGCAAGTTGTTTGTTTGCACGAACTCCGTTTTTTCTTTTTCACTGGAATGGTTTCCTTCATTTCCTCAAGCACAGATTTCTGTTGCGTGGCTGTGAAAACCTTTATTGCCCCACAACAGTTGTGATGCACGGAAGGAACTAGCAACAAACAATAGTGGTAAGGATGGCAAAGGAAATACTTGTGGCATAGCTTAGAAGTTAATCTTGAAAGGAATTTTCTAATTTTCTCTCAACAAGGAGGGCTGGCATCATGCTTCACCCAACATGGGTTTGACCAGATAACTTTGTGATTTAGTAATAGTCCCAGCAGAGCTTTTCCCTGTTCGTTTTAATACTTTTCCCTTCCCAAGCACCCATTTTACCCAAGAGTAGTTTCCTGTGCCATGCCCAGGTATAGGAGCTTCCTGTTGGCTTTTAGGCTGCAGACAAAAATTGCCTGCTGCTGGTGGGAATTGTTGGTGCGTCATTTTGTGGGCCTCGGGGGTACTGAGAGGATGGCATGGGTGACAGGGGTCTTCAACCAGACACAGCCTGTCTCCAACAAAACTGCATGGAGGGACTTTCCTTTTGTCGTGGGCTTGGCACTGTTTTCTGAAAAAATTAAGGGGTTTTTTATATATTTGGTCAAGCGACATCTTGTCTCTTTGTGGCGGAGTCCTAAAAAACATTGTATGGGTCTTGTTTGGCACTGCAGTGTGCAGGATTTGGACTGCACCCAAATGACTAAAATTGCTGTTTATGTCCTTCCTATAATCAGATCCTGTGAGCCCAGGAGTATCCTAATGCCATCCTTCATTTATTTACCAATATAAACTCTAAATAGCAAATGACTAAAAAAGTAATATTATTATTTTGCAAAGCTCTTAACTATACACTGTGCTGCAGTGAAACTCAACATGAGATTCTCTCAAGCCATTGGATAAATCCAGGCTACTAGAGTCAGGAAAAGGGAAGCAATCACTTTGAACTCCAGGTGTATAAATTTCTCCTTTTATTGAGCTCTCTGACAGAGAGCACAAGATGTAAGGATACATTTAGCCCATGCTTGTATTACAGGAAAATATTAAGGAAAGGCTTTTGAAGTAGGCGCTTTCCATCACATGTAACCCTCACACAACAGAGAAAGTAAAATGAAGGCTAATGTTTAGCTGTACTTGCAAATTTATTTTTTATTCCAGAGCAGGAGTAACCCTGGGATTGATCAGAAGAATGCATAATGCACTTGTGCAAAGGAGTTGTAAATTCTGCCATGGACATCAAAGACCACAGGTCTTCTTTGCTGCTTGGCCCATTCAATTTAATAGGATTTAATAAAGATTCTTCTTCTACAGCTGTTGATTAGCAGCTCTTCAGATTAGCAAAGAGGCCAGCACAAATGAAGGATAATAACATTATCTCTCTTGGGATTAACATCTTTGGCATCTATGAAGGGCCTCTTCTGGACCCCTCATATCTTGCTTTCATAAATAATGATCCCTTTCAGAAACTGAAAAAGATCTGGGGAAAACCAAGTTTTGTTCTGCTCCTCATAGAAGGCAGTTTTATAAACCCATTGCTCTGCTGGCTGAAAACTCCCTCTTATTTCTGGTCTACATTCACAAAAGGTTTTTTTTCTCCATTTGGGGTTTTTGTACCAGCTGTATCTGTCTATATACAGCAAACTTCTGAGCACCTTCTTTATTTTTCTGAGCCTTCCTAGCTGCTTCCTCTTCCCCAGGCTTAAACATCAATTTCTAATAGGCTTCTGGAGAGGTATTTCTTTAGAAGGGACCTCATGGCTTGTATTTATTCCTTGAAAAGCCTGGACTTTCCTACCAGGAGATGCCATTCTCCTGAGTGAACATAAATATCACCAGCCTGTCACAGGATTGTTAATGTTTGAGGTGAGAGAACACAGGACATGCCCAGAACCCCCTTGTTGAAGGAAACAGCTCTCTAGGTTTGTTTCCAGGGCTCTGCTGTCCTTTGGTTGTCCTTCCCTGCTCTCGGTGTCCGTGCCTTGCGCCATATGTTGGGGGCATGATGGAAGCAGTGTGCAGGTGATGATTCCCGAGGCCCAGCTGTTCCTTTGTGGTCTGCAGAGACAAACAGTGTGAATGAGCTGTTTAATTGATCAGAGCTCATTTATGTGGGATATGTGACATCCTGAATATCAGGATGGCCCTTTCAGCTGCTTTTCTTCAAGATAAGCTCACACATTTGCATTCATGGAGTAGAGATATGAGGGATTTTTGATTGGTAGATTTAGGGCTGGAGGCACTCAGCAGGGAAACCATGCCCTTCCTTTGTCATGGTATTGGGATTGCAGCTCCTTAGAAAAAAACAGAATGAAGATGATGGATGGGGAGTGTAATGGTGTGAAGTCTTACTACCATAATTCTGGATATAAATTGAAGTTATGTTCCTTGACTTAACCTTTAGATAAACCTTTGTCTGTCTTTGACTCTAGAGGATATACAGCAACTGCACTCCTAATTTACTTATCTTCAGGTGGGCATAAATCTGGATCTTTCATTTTATTTTGAGACTAGGGTAGCTTCCCCACTGTATTTATGTACCACCATTGTGGGGATTTAGATTAACTGCACTCTTAACTGCCTGAAGGAAGAGTCTTGTATGCAGGCCCAGTATTATTTTATAGCTGGTAAATGGCATTTCCTTCTCTTTCTGCTGATACAATACCTGTTGTGAAAGTGATATTACTTCTATGGGCCAAATAACCAGATTTTGCTACTGATTGCAATCACATGACTACAAATGATGGGTAAATGCCTATTGATAAATGAGAGGAAAAAACCACAACTAGTATGCACCAAGAAGGATAAATACAGAATCGCAGAACCAATCATTTGTTCGGAAAAGCCTTGTAAGGTCAGAATCCAAATAGAAACCTAACACTGCCAAATTCACCACTAAACCGTGTCCCTAAGCACCGAAATATCTCCACCAGTTCCCTGGGTAGGCTGTTCCAGCGCTTGACAACCCTTTATTAACATTTAAGGGTTGTTAGCAGGATCTGTAGGGTGGGGTACATGCTCAGCACTTGAGAAAACTCACATTGTGGATCTCTTCTTAGGCTTAAACATAAAAGTGCAACAATTTCAGGATAGGTGACAGATCATCCTTCCTGATGAGTCAAGAAATCTGAAAGTGTTGGACATGCAAAATCTTTGCTGGAAAAGTTAAAGTATTGTTTTCAAGCCCTGGAAATAAGGGAAGTCCTAATTTTCTTAGTACTAGTTAACTGGAACTTTAAAAGGCCTTGTGGCACCAGTTTGTTGGGGTTTTCTTGTCTGGGAAGTGATAAAATTAAGTAATTTAGCACCACTGCTTTCAGTGTTAGTGATAAGTTCTTTGTTCTTGAAACAACAATTCTATGCGGCAATTAAAGTAGACTTCACTAATGATTCTGTGCTAAAAACACCCGTCCTAAAAAGTAATTACTTATCTTGCTGATGGAAATAAATTTCCTTCTCTGATTAATTAATAGATGGTACGGGTATCGCAAAAAAAGCTCCTGAAAGAGTCTTTAATTCAAGAACTTCTGTTCTCTCATGGTCTATTAGGAGAGTCAATTTTAAAAAGTCATGAGTGGTATGAATGATATACTTTGATGGCTGTTCTTGGGTCAGGTTTTACTTCTCAGTGCTCTGCAGTTGTTCCTTGAGCTTTGGTCTTCAGCCTTGAAGATTTCAGATACCCAGTGGCAAGCTCTCATTCAACAGAATTCCAGTAGTTTTGGTGATGGACATTTCATGGTTGTTACATTTGTTATAATGAATGCTGTGTTTAATGCTGTTATTTCTCTTGAATACTGCTGTAGTTAAGGACTCAAACATGTTAAATACTGTGTCCATTGAAGTATAAAAATGATGTACCTGAAGCTGAACTTGAGCACTGAAGAGAACAGACCTGAAGCTTGGAATTCATAAACTCATGGTGAAATGCATTAGTAAGGAAGTGAAGCTGCTGCGTCTTCTTCCTTTTTGTAGCCTCTTCCTCCTGATACAGCAAATGAAGACTGGTGGGTCACGTCAGCACACCAGTGCTGCTGATAAACTCATGTGCTCTCTGTTAAGTGAGCACTATTTTAATAGAACAGAGCTAGGTAGAAGCTATGCAGAGAATCTGCAAAACAAAAACTGTATCTCATGATGACCACTTTTACAGTTTCAACCACCTACTTAATCTCCTAATCCCAAAACTTGCTCTCACTCCTCTCACTTTGCCAAAAGCTGTGACTGTTCTGTTCCTCAGAGCCAGCATCCCCTGTCAGTGTCACTTCTGGGACATCTCCCTGCTGAGACCATGGGGCTGTGGAACAGAGCTGGACAGTAAATGAACAGTCAATGCATGCATTATATAATATTCTTTCTATGGGTACATGAAGGGTGACAAGGCTCCAAGAGCTTCTCTGCCACAGTTTCCAAGAGTGGAATTAAAAATAACCAAGTTCTGCATGGGATCAGTTCCACCTGCAGGCAGCCAGTGTGTCATGTTAAGGCCAGTCCTGCTTTTCTCTTAACTGAGGTGTGAGTTGTTGTTTCCTCTGCTCCTTGGCTCTGTTTCATGTTTCAATGCTCTGAATCACACCTGGCCAGTGGAGTGACCCCCAGCCTCAGGTTAGATTCTTCAATGTGTATTTTTCCTGTTTGGAGGAAATTGAGCACTGTGAGTCACATCAGAATTCCCGAAATGAGAAGTGGAGATAAGATTTTCTGGCTCCTGGGGTTCCACTCCAGACGGAGTGGAGACTGCCTTAGGCAGCCTTGAGAAATTCCAGTGTCCTTGTAGCAGTTGCACTGCCTACCTTATTCACACTTAATCAGACACAGAGGCTGAGGGATGACTATGTTTTCAGAAATTATATTTTCTTCCCATCTGGACCTCAGGGAAAATTTGTGCCTTAAACCCTTTGTCTTTTAATTTCTAAAGAATTAAGTGCTGCAAGCTCCTCTCCAAACAGGAAACATCTTCACTACTGGCCCTAGAACTCCTTTTCCCCCTCAAGGTTGGCTAAATCTCTTACTTTTCCTCTCCTAGTACTACTGTAGGTGAAGCAGGAGGTTTTTCCACTATTTCAAAATTTCAAGTGGTTCTATGACTCTTTGCCATGGGACAAATGTCCATTATACAAAGCACTTTGAAATAAATACTTATCAAGTGTTTTAATTTAGGAATGACAAAAATATCTTCCAGGAGAGAGATGGAACTGGATTACTCAGAAGCACTTAAATCTCTGCTTTTGTCTGTGGATATGTAAATTCAGGTACAATCTTGTAGATACAGAATCAGTCTTTAAAAAAGACATGGGAAATTAATCTGTCTCTTTCTATATGTACAAATGTACATCTATATACTCCATTTACCTGGGATCCCACCACATTCTGTTTTTGTCTTGGATTTGTGATTTCTTCAAGTTCAGCATAGCTTCAGGTAAAGTAAAATAATTTTCCACTGCATTAAATTTTCTTGAGATACTGATAGAGATACTGAAAAAAAAAACGTTTCTCAAACCAAAACTTACAAATTTCCAACAGAAAGGCAGACTCTACAAAACCCTTGTTTTAGCAATTCACGGCCTCTTTGGAAAATGTTCAATTAAAATTTTGTCCCTACAAATTGATCTACCACTATTTGTTATGCACCAAGTGGATGTGAAACATTGTTGATCTCATGCCTCCTAAGTTCTCTAAAACACTTTTTGGGTTTTAGAAGATTGTAAAGATTTCTTTCCTCCAGTGCCCTTTCTTACAGCGGGGTGGGAATATAACAGTTCTCTTGGACAGACAGGGTTCTTTGAAAAACTGCCCTTTGAGCAGTGATTCCATCCCTTGTGTGCTCATTTTATGGTGATTTCAGCTAAGCATTGTTTCACTTGTTTCCTCATAGGAATGTCTCATGGGACAATATTAAAAATCTTAATTATAACAAACCACAGCACACTATTGTTTCTTTATTACTGACACAGCCTTGAGGCACAAGCCAGGTTGATCTGCCAGGAACAGATCAATCATATCAATGTCAGCTGTTCTTGACACCTTAGCAACCTTCTGCTGATTTTTCAATGGTTTTATTTGACATTTTTCAATGTTCTAGTGTCTTTTCTAGGTGTTCACGTGGAAGGCCCGGCTTCTAATTACCTTGATCTTCTTTTCTGAGATACAGAGAGGCAATATTTGCTGTTTGTCGACCTTTTTACACCTTTTTTCTCATGTTCTCAAAGTTAATTACTGAGGGTTTGGATCTTCTAACCGTAGCTTGATTGGTTGTAACCAACCTAAATAGTCTTTACTACATAATCTGACCTGCTGTCTTTTCCCACACTATTGCAGTGAATATTAACTTTATATAGAAAGAAATTACATTTGTCATGTCCTCTGTCAATTGCTGTCCTTTAAATGGCAGACCTAGCTGGATTTTATTTGTTTTATTCCTAGTAGGTTTATAAAGCTCTTTCTTACCCTTTATGTCTCACAGTGGCCTCTTAAGTGAACCTTCCAACTGGAAAATTAGTTGTGGCTCCATAATTGTTAACTCACCTCTGTTTGTAAGAGAAAAGAGGGATCTAGAGTGTTCTCTATAAAAAGCTGGGCCTTCGCTTGTGCAGATGAAAGTCTGGAGTATAGGAACAAGAAGTGTTCAGCATTTCTAAAAAATTGTCTTTAGAGTCTCCTGTTTTTCTGGCAGAGAGGAATTGTATTAACTTTAAGGAGCTATGTCTGTGCTCATGTAGCATAAGAAGAGGGCAACAACTTCATCCAGCTCTGTACAGCACAAGAAACAAGGATCTTACGTTTCCAAATCAATTGGCAAAAGAGTAAAAAAGCATGAATGTGAAATAACTTTGAGAAGAGAAGAAATAAGTAACACAGAAAACAGCTAAGGTCAGGCTGCATGGCATTTTTAGCTTGATTATCTCCACTTCCACCTCAGTAACTGTATCACAAGTATTTTTCCTGAAATATATATGTAGTTTAACATCCAACATAAGCTTTAGCTCATAGGAACCCCAGTCCCCCTGAAGTTTTTAAGTGCCTTTGACTTTTAATAATGAGAATGTAACCTCTTTTGTGGGGTTTTGAGAATGAATTTTAGGCTTTCTTTTGTCCTGAAAATTTTGCCTTCATCTTCCAGTACATTACAGGGAAATACGAATATAATCAGTGGATAGCAGAATTCCCTGGGAAAAACCAAAAAGAGCCCCATGTCAGTGATGCACAAGGGAATAGAGCCAACAAAAAGAAGCAGTCTTTTTTTAGGCTGGAGTTTTTACAAGCATAATGCTTGTAGGCTTTAGTGTTTTGTTATTTTTTGTGGGGCTTTCTTTATCTGCTGCAGACAAGAGGTCTCAGACAGCCCCTGCAAAGGAAGACTACTGTAAACTATGAAATAAGCTCTTCCTTCCTCCGGAGATTCCACTGGCAAATGAATTCTGATGAAGTTTCCTCAGAGCTTTCTTCAGAGTTTCTGCCATGACAAAGATGAGCGCTTACCAGTAGGAAGCTCACTAAATGACTTGGAAGAGGGAATCTCCAGGAAAAGGCGTAGCATTTTCTGCCTCTTGGCACCTGGGAGCATAAAAACTCTCCTGAAGTTGTCCATAAATTTTCTGTGCATACAGTTATAACAGCTGACCAATGTTTTAGAAAACAAAAAAACCCACAAAACCCTGCCTTATCAAGACTGATTAATGTTAGTTTGTAGTAGAATAATGTTTACAGAACCCCTGTGAAATTAGGCCCTGCTGCATAATGTGCTGTACAGGTGCATTAAAATACCAGCTTCTGTCTGTGTCCTTCAGGTGGTAAAACCTCCTAACAGAGAAAGGCTGCCACACAGGAAGAATTTTCATTCCCAGTTTGAGGCTAAATAAACAGCAAGCCCTGATCTGATACTGCCTGGAAACTCAGGAAATCTGCTGCTTCTAAGCAAGGCTTGTCCAGGCCAGCCAAAAGCTAACCTCAGCTTTCCAGAGTTTCTTGGTTGTCCCTTTGTGTTTCTAGCTTTGCTAGTTACACCTGCTAGAAAGTGTTCCTCTGCCGACAAATATTCAGTGTGTTGTTTTTAATCCTCACTCTCTTCAGGAACTGACTTGCTTTTGAAGACTTTGTTGCAATTTCTAGTCAACTCTCCTGATTTGTTAGTAACTGAGGCTGTTTTAGAATATACTCTTTATTTTATGCTCTTTTCTGAGATGATTTCTTTGATGGGTAGAGATCTTTGGCTATTTGACAGTTCTTTATTTTTAGTGAAAAAATTGGGCAATACCAGTTGATGTTAGCTTGGAATCCAGAAGCTACTGATTTTTATTCTGTAAGAACACGCTAAGGCTCCAAAATCAGAGCTCCAACTTGCACTGTATAAACTCTAACTATGCTTTACATATATGAAGTGGGTGCTACCCTGTGGCCTCCTATTGCTGCCAGCACTTTTTGAGTCCTTTGCATGTTCAGCCTCATTAAATGCCATCTGTAACAGTGAAGCTTTATGCAGCAGTATAATTAATCAGGGTATACACAATAAATGTGCATGAATTCCTAGTGTATTGTCTTGTCCACCTGAAATATTATATGCACCTGTTGAGGTGCTGTAACTCTATTGAGATTAGGACATTGAAGAATATGGTCCAAGGGACTCTTCAAAGCAAGGTCACATTTTGAGTTTGACTGCTACAAGTGACTGATGAACCTGTGTTGTGAAGAGTTCCAGCAGTCCTGGGGCTGGCAAACCTGACCACAAATGAGAGCTTTGCACAGCTGAGATCCATAAGGAAGGGCTTATCCAGTGCTGCAGTTCCCATTTTTGCTCCAACTTGGTTAACCAGCTTTGAGAGTTGGTGCCTTTCCTACCGAGACACAGGAAGAACTGACACCTCCTTACTGCAAAACGTTATGCCAGGTTGGCATAAAAAAAAAAAATAGAAAAATTGGAATCTGCTTATTCATGCAATTAATTCAAGCTAATTGTCATCCTCCTCCTTGATATCCTGGAATTGTGTGTTTCTGTCAGTAAAAGTTTGTAATGGCACTTTGTCAGCACAGTGCGTCTTTCTGGGAGGGTTGATCTGGCAAGGGGAAACATCCGTCTTGACGTGTGGGAGGGCCAGATCCTGGGATTTTCCAAGAAATTTTCTTCCACACGGAATTTCCCGTCTCGTGGAGGGCAGGCCAGTTGAGGGAATAAAAGGCAGAGCATTACAGAGTCCAGACACTTGGAGCTGAACTTGATTTTCAAGGCTGAGTTCATCCACTTAGCCACAGCAAGCAGTCTCTGGAAGCAGCGCAGAGGAATTCTGTCACCTGGACACTGCAGCTACAACATGTGAGTAGAAATGGACTCTGCTATTCTGTTTCACTGCCCAGCTAAAGGGGAACCAGGCAGCTGGAAATCTGTGTTCATCTTCCTTAAAAGCTGCTTACATTTTAAAGTATCTTGATATTAAAAACAGTTTTAAAATTAATAATTTTCTAGAAGTGGAAATCCTACTTATTTAAAAGTACACAGCAAAAATTGCATGGTCAATAGTTTATATGGAATTTTGACAGCTCACCATTTGTTTTTTACAAATGTGTTTCTTTGATTTCTCATAGACATCTGCTTAAAAGATAGAGAAAACTCTCAGAAACATGATTTGCTTGCAGTTCCTATCTCTTCTTACCTATGGTAAGTGTGTATTTCTCTATGTATAAAACTAGTTGGGATGGCAATATTAGTGTGACTGTTCTCTTTGAGCTCAGCATCAAACAGAATTTTTGAACCTGCCCTAATTAACCTGAGGCTGTGTTCACACAGAAAAACCTCTGGATGCAATGGCACGTTTACCCTGCTTGCCTGTCAAAGCCAAAATTGGCTCCTATAGTCTCAAAGCTTTGTGTGATCAGATATAGTTTCACAGGCTGAAGTCCTGGACTTGAAGCTGAAACTTGCCTGGTTTGAAGCTTGCCAGGTGATTGTTTATAAAATAAATTACCACTAGTTTTTATGCATTTTCAGATACTGACAAGTTTGCAGTATTTATATATTTATAAATGTCCTCTTCTAGAGAGAGAGGAGGGGAGAAGTCAGACACCAACTTTTGGATATTTTCTCATTCTAGGACTTACAGTGCTGCAGAGGGTGAATGGGTGGACATACCATTATTCAGACACAAACATGACCTACAGGGAAGCAGAGCTGTGGTGCAGAGAGAAGTATACTAACCTGGTTGCCATCCAGAACAAGGAGGAAATCAAGCACCTCAATGCTTTCTTACCTTTCAATCCGGGTTACTACTGGATTGGAATCAGAAAAATTAACGATGTGTGGACCTGGACTGGAACTAACAAAGAACTGACAGAAGAAGCAAGAAACTGGGCTTCAGGGGAGCCAAATGGCAAAGGGAACAACGAGGACTGTGTTGAGATCTACATCAAAAGAGGGAAGGATGATGGCAAATGGAATGATGAGCAGTGTGAGAAAAAGAAGGTCGCCTTGTGCTACACAGGTACAGTGTGATAAAGGTCACTCCAGTGTGACCCTGGGGAGCTGAGGTGGTGGTTGGGATGAGTTAACTTCATCTAATATTTACCTCAGAACAAGTGGTCTTGGAGTTTCCAGCCAGCAGAATCCTTTTACTGTGAGCTAGTCTGTAAAAGGTGTGCATTTCAGAAACTCTTCTGTGAAATGACAGGATAATCCTAAATATCAAAACCTCTGATTTTCTTTTGCTATGCAAAGGGCTTGTTTAGTGTCAGAAAGATAAACAAAGTGCTAGCCAGGTTTTCTTAGTGGTTGTTGTTGATTCTCTCATCATTTGCTTTATTTTTTTTTCAGCTTCTTGCAACCCATCTCTCTGCAGTGGCCATGGAGAATGCATAGAGACTATCAACAACCACACCTGCCATTGTAACCCTGGCTTCTATGGGCCTGAATGCGAGTTTGGTAAGATTATTTCATCCTGCTTTTTGACCAACTCATGCTAGCTAGTGTTCAGTTTGGCTTCTGGGTTTACCTGTTCAGCCAAAGAGACTGACTGTGTACCTTCTTGTGCTTCTTTGAAGTTAAGAGTTGTGATCCACTAAAGAAACCTGATCGTGGGAGCCTTGAGTGCCACCATCCATTGGGGGACTTCAGCTACAACTCGTCCTGCAGAGTTCAGTGCGAGGAGGGCTATGAGCTGACTGCACCAGAATCTGTCCACTGTACCTCCTCTGGGATCTGGTCTGCTCCCCTTGCAGCATGCAAAGGTGAGCTGTCTGCATTGTCCATGGCCCTGTACACCTCAGTGCTGCTCTGGCAGCAGGTACAAATGGAAGTTTGCCCAATTCTTTGTTACACATTACGTGGTGTAGGTGCTATTTCTTCCAGCATGCAAGTCTCTGTTCCTGAGGAGGCGAAATGAATAAGATGAATGTTCTGGCCTTGTTCCTTATGAGGAAAGACTTTTCCAACTCTTAGGTGGAAACAGGGAATTGAGATGACCTAGCTGTGAGACTGCTCTCAATAGGCCAATTACTCCAGACTGTAGGAATCATTTTCTGAGGTGTTTGGCTTAGAATGAGATACTTTTCTAAGCAAATAAAAGCATCAAAGATCACCCATCAGCAGTCCAAACAGGAAAATTTTGGATTGTAAATAGTCGTTGTCATAAACTGCAGAGGAATTAACAGTCTTGCTTGAAGTTTCCCATTTTAAAATATTTCCCCTTGAGGTTTCCCAATTTAAAATATTTTCCCTTCTGTCTGCTTCCTGAGATGGTGGCAAAGTAGACCTCTTTCTAAAGCTGCTCCTGTTTAGTGAGTGTGTTGCTAAGTTTCAGAAAAGAAAAAAACTTTTAATGATTTGTTGCAAGCTAAGCTCTGTGCTGCCTCTTGTGCCTTTCAGCTGTGACCTGTCCTGCCTTGGAAATGCCTGTCCACGGGACTGTGAACTGCTCCCATCCCTCTGTGCAGCTCACCTGGGGAACCACCTGTGAGTTCACCTGTGAGGAAGGATTTGCCCTGACGGGACCAGCTACACTGCAGTGTGGCTCTTCTGGGACCTGGGACAGGCAGCAGCCAACCTGTGCAGGTAATTCCCTTATCCCTGCTCACCGGAGCCCTCGGGGCTGTCGGCACTGCCGTGCTGTTGTCCTGAGGCACCCGAGCTGACTGCTGTTCTGTTCCTTGTGCCGCAGCTGTGAGGTGTGAGGCTGTCCCGCGGCCAGCAGAAGGCTCTGTGAGCTGTGACCACGCTCCTGCAGAGCTCACCTCCGGCTCACGCTGTGATTTCCAGTGCAGCGAGGGATATGTCCTGGAGGGCTCACCCAGCACTGAGTGCACGGCACAGGGACAGTGGTCAGAGCCAGTGCCCAAATGCAAAGGTAAGAGTTGCTGGGTTGGAACCCATCGATTAAAGTCTGAAGAATCTGAAGAGACTTTCTCAATCAAATGTAATCAAAGAGTAGCATCCATCCCCACCATGTTGGTAGCACTTTTCATAAGCAGATCTGATCTCAAGGTGGGGTCATTTAGCCTCATGTATTAGTGAGGAAACAGCAGTGCAGGGTGACAAACAACACTCTGGGGCAGTGTCCCCAGCATACACAATAACACATTCTAGAGTAGAGTGTTCTGGCAGGGATTCTTTATTCCCTCAACCCCAAATGGGAGCAAGTGTGAGTTTATGCAGTGCAGGGTGGAGACTAATCTGGAGCCATTCCCAGGATAACTTGTATGCTTTGGGTGCACATTTATGGGTACTGTCTGCACTGTGCAACCTGCTGAAATGTCTGTTTCTGAGACACTGCTAGGTCTGAAGGGAGGCATGATGGCTCTGTAGGGGACAGCTCCAAGCAGGGCATGTCTTCTTGCCAGCTCCTAGAAGAGTGTTTGTTTATCCCGACCTACTCCAAGCTAAGCTCTGTGCTGTCTCTTGTGTCTTTCAGCTGTGACCTGTCCTGCCTTGGAAATGCCTGTCCACGGGACTGTGAACTGCTCCCATCCCTCTGTGCAGCTCACCTGGGGAACCACCTGTGAGTTCACCTGTGAGGAAGGATTTGCCCTGACGGGACCAGCTACACTGCAGTGTGGCTCTTCTGGGACCTGGGACAGGCAGCAGCCAACCTGTGCAGGTAATTCCCTTATCCCTGCTCACCGGAGCCCTCGGGGCTGTCGGCGCTGCCGTGCTGTTGTCCTGAGGCACCCGAGCTGACTGCTGTTCTGTTCCTTGTGCCGCAGCTGTGAGGTGTGAGGCTGTCCCGCGGCCAGCAGAAGGCTCTGTGAGCTGTGACCACGCTCCTGCAGAGCTCACCTCCGGCTCACGCTGTGATTTCCAGTGCAGCGAGGGATATGTCCTGGAGGGCTCACCCAGCACTGAGTGCACGGCACAGGGACAGTGGTCAGAGCCAGTGCCCAAATGCAAAGGTAAGACTGTTGGAAATTGCAGTTTTGTGGTCACTGGGGAATACACAGAAATCCATATTCCTATAGGGCCCTGGCTCCAAACTAAACTCTGTGCTCACGTGTTTTCAGCTGTGCCTTGGAATGCCTGCTCATGGCTCCGAGCAGCTCCCATCCCAAAGTCAAATGAATTTGAAAATAAATTGTACATCTACTAGTGCAAAAAACTGGGCCAAAAGCAGGAAAATCCTCAGTTGTTACAGTTGTGTTCTTTTCCAAAAAATGTATATGGAAGCAAAACATGGGAAATTATGTAGAAGTTTGACTATTCGTTTTCTTGGAACCTCTTGATTTTTTCTTGCATATTCACTGCTCTACAGCAGGAATAACCATATCTTTTTGTGTTTCAGTCATACAGTGTGAACCACTGAGCTCTCCTGAGAAAGGCTCCATGGATTGCTCCCACGGGGCTGGGATGTTCACATACAACACCTCCTGCCACTTCAGCTGCCTTGAAGGGTGGAGTCTCAATGGCTCTCGCGTCCTTGAGTGCAGCCATTCAGGAAACTGGAGTACCAGCCTGCCCACATGTGAAGGTATTTTGCCTGAGAGCAGCCACAGAGAGCAGCCAGCCTGTATTTTTAGTCAGATGAGATGTGGAAGGGTGGTAGTAGTGGTAATAGCAACCAGTGAGCTTCATGTAGTGAAGTCCATGAATTCAAAAGCCCAACAAAGTCACTCACTATGCTTGAAAATAGAAGAGGGGGAAAATCCTAAAATATCTTGGTGGAAAATGTTGATTTCTTATATATAAAAAAACCAAAAACCTGGAATCTGGTTTCAGTTCTTTCTGTTTGCTTTTTAAACCAAAAATATTTATCACAATGAGCTTTTTTCATGTGAATAGAGACAAAAGCTTTTCTAGAGAAACAGAGCCTTGTTGGGAAATCTCCTTTCATAAGTCAGTTTCTCAGTGGAAAATTTTATTGATTTGGTGTGATAGTTTCTTGGATGAACTCCTCAGCCAAAAGACCTCACAGAGTTTTCCTCTCAGAGGCTGTAATTTCAAAGGGCAGAAAGCTCAGCCTTGCCTTCTCGTTCAAGGCAATAAGAGTTCTGTCACTGCCCTCAGCTGGAACACCCCTGGCCTCCCTGGAATGCTTTTGCTTGAAGTCCTAAAAGCTCAATTCCATTTTCATTTGCTTGAACAGAATTTAGATCCTTGAATAATTTCATTGATCTCAGCAGGATTGCTCAAAGAGGAAGATAGCAGACAGGGAGTTAAAATACGCACTGCAACATGAAAAATAAGAGGAGCACAAATTGCTATGCAAGGCTGGAGTTAGAGACAGACCACGGTGTAGGGAGCTTCTTGCCTTGCCATTACTTTGGCAATGGATGGGGTAATTTTTGGTATTCAGCTTTTATCTTCTGTAAAAAGTCCTGTTTAATCAAGAGCAAACTTAAGTGTTACAAGCTGCAGTCCTGGTTCCTCTTGAGGAGCACGAGGAAAGGGAGGAAGGAGAGAGGGCTTCAAAGACCACCCGTGCCCCTTGATCTCACTGAAATATTTTCATCCTTTCAGCCTCTGACCAAGCCAGCTACATCTCTGTGGGCATAGCAGCCACTTCTGCCTCTCTGCTGTCCACAGCATCGTTCCTCCTTTGGCTTGCAAGGCGCTTCCGGAGAAAAGGTGAGCACTTGGTCTGGCTCCACTGCTTTATTTATCTTCGTGAAAAATTGTCAGTGGAGGAAAAAAAAAATCAAAACCTCCAAAACACTGTACCTTGCTTGCTGAAAAAGTGGTAATTCCCATACTTAGACAAATTCCAAAATTATTTTCAAGAACCCTCCATGTATGCTATGTTTGGCTTTTGGATGAACATCTAAAAAAGGAAAAAAATAGTAAACCCCAAATATTTAGACAACAAGAATTAGGGCTTTTGTATTGAAATACTAATAACTTTTCTTATTCTTCTTGCAGCAAAGAAGTTTATTCCTTTCAGGTAAGTTGTGTTTCAAAAAGCAGCATGAAAAAATCGCTGCCATCACTTTGCTAAAATAAATTTGATAAAAACCTGTTGTCATTAAAGTACCTTTCACTTTTTGTTTTATAGCAACTGGCAGGAAACAGCCAGTGAAGGCAGTTTCCAAAGCGCTGGCGAGAATGTCTAACTCAGGTGTTTCAGGTAAGCACATGTGATGGCTTCACTCACAAATTCTCTTCCTTTTAATCACACAAGCAATCAATCAGAGTGGCTAATTGCTGTACAGTTGATGACACAGCAATATGTGCTTTGGGACACCTAATATGCAACTTGGCATTGCATGGAATTCCTAACAAGACTGATGGATGTATTGCTGTAGAAATGGTTGTTCATCTCCTTAAGGATGATTGTGCTTAGCATTTGGTCCAGCTGCAAATGGTATTAGGAGCACTTTTGTGCAGTTCTGCTACCTGCTGCACACAAAATTCCTCTGAGATGAGAGCAAATACAAACCTCTGCCAGTTTTCTGATTTATGGAGGAATTCTGTTCTCTCCACAGGAATTGCAGCCACCTTCACTTACATCTCAGATTTCTGGAGAATGAAACTGCCTGCAAATCAGCAGCTGTCCAGATGTTTTTACCTTTTGCTGACAAGATGATTGACTTTGTGTGTGATTCAGAAATCTTGAACTCAAGTTGTCTGGTATTTCCATTGAAGACAAAGAGAAAACTCTGGCCTTCTGGCCAAATCCTGCCTACATTCAGTCATGTAGTTATCCCAGACTGGGAGCTTGCCATCTCCTGTCCAGATGGTGAGTAAATAGTGCACTGCTGCCTGAAGAGGAGGCTGGTTCCTCCTCTGCTCCACTCAAAGGTACCGAGGTGAGGTGAAGACATGCATTATTTCACATCACTTACTACGCTGCTGGAGGTGTCTCCTCTGGAGTCACAGGGGTTGTGCTTGCAGAAACAGAAGAATCAGGATGGAAAAATATTCTCTGAACAGCTTTGAAACTATTGATCTGGTTTGTGGAAGTCAGTTTATTTTCAGATGTCCCAGTCAGTAGATATGCCTGCAGTGATACTGGCAATTATTTGGATTTCTGCTGCATATCCCAGAAAACTTAAGATACCTTTTTTTAAACTCTGACAGCACTAGGAACAATTGTGCTTACACAGGGTACTCTGGTTTCTGAACACAGCAGGTAGATCTGAAATTATCTCATCCCTGTGGGATTCTGTACTGTAATATGTGTATATACATATGTATTTATTTGAGCAGCTTTTACTGTGGATATTTCTGTGCTCTTAACTGTACATGTAAAATATTTGTTCTTGAGTAGGTCTGTGGCTGTTGATCAATTGATCAGAATTTATTTGAAAATGAATTGGAAGTGTTTGTAAGGATTGCATGCTTGCATAATGTTTATGAATGAAATGGAAGACTGAGATTTGTATGTTTATGTATTGAAAATATGATTTTTTTATCTGTTAGAAGTCTTCAAATGAGAGTCTGTCTTAATTTATGTTTAAGTTATGATTATAAATTAAAAACCTCTCATTTAACCCAATATGTATCGTCCTATTTGTAACATTTTTTTAATAAAATGTTTTCAATTTAACACTCCCTATTTGTAAACGTGAATAATTTAAATTATTTGGGCCAGCCCTGTGACTTGTGGCTTCAACAGAAGAATGTGAGGGTAGGGAGAAGACTGGCTAAAAGCAAGGCTGTCCATTACTGGAGAATCACAGAATCACTGAGTTGCAAGAGATCTTTAAGATCATCAAGTCTTGCCCATGCCCTGAGACCACCTCAATTAAACCACGGCACTGAGTGCCACAACCAATCCTTTTTTAGACACATCCAGGGATGGTGACTCCACCATCTCTCAGGGCAGACGATTCCAGTGCTTTATCACTCTTTCAATAGAAAACTTTTTCCTAACATCCAACCTAAATTTCCCTTGGAGCTTCCCATATTTCCAGAGCAGCCAGCAGATGGGGCTGACTGCCTGGGACTGGCACGGCCAGAGCCGATCCCAAACCAGCATCCCCGGGTCTGACAGGGAGGAGGAAGGATCAGCGGTGTGTCCCAGGTGCCTGGACCAGCAGTGAGCTCCAGCAGGCATGTGCAGGAAGGCGAGAAGAGCAGGAAGGGAAGCAAACGGGATCTTGGTGCATAAATAACAGTGCAAACCCCTGAGCCCAGCCGGGTTTTTGCAGCCCTTTCTGCTGGGAGGTTGAAAGAGTGATCATGGCTCTACAGTTGAAAGCACAGCTCTGACTGCTGCCCAGGGACCTCCATCCCACCCTGGCCTGGACTGCAGCCAAGCACTCTGCCACAGCTGCTGCTGGGGAGGTTCCAGTGGTGGCCAAACACTGCTGGGGTCACCCTTTGCCAGCCCCTGAGACAGCCAGGTGTTATGGTTTTGTATAGGAGACATTGAAAGAAGTGATATAAAACTTTTAGCTACTAGAAAACTAGACATGTTTCTGTGAAAAACACATGTAAAAGATGAAAGAAACTTGAGAATTTCTTCTTTTTTCCCTGACTTAGGAACAAGTAATAAGGCTGGCCTGGCCCCTGTTTCAGCTGGGCCGCGCTGGACAAGCTCTGTTGTGGGGCTGGGCCTTTCTCTGGGGAGCTCACTGAGCCTTGTTCTAGTTGGGTTTTATTCTAATTCTTATTACTCTTTCTTTTAATTACTATTAATAAATTTTTCTTTATCCCCTTTAAAAGTTTTAAACCTACTTTACCTTTCCCCTAATCCTACCTCGCAACAAAAAATAAGTACATTAAAAATTAACCAACACCAAACCCACCACACTCCTTAGTACATAAACCCAGAAATCTCAAAATTACCAAAATCTCAAATTAACAAACCACCCACTACACCAGTAGCTCTGAAGCTGCTGCCAGGAGCCTGCCCTTGCTGACAAACTCTGCATTCCTGCCCCAGCCAAAGCTCAAGAGAAGCCACCAGGCCTGTGAGGGAGGGAGTCACTGAAGAGGTGCTGCACACAGGGGACAGAGCCCACTGCTGTTTGTCCCAAAGCGATTAAAGAGCCGAGAGTGGCTGTCAGCACTTCCACTGCCTCGACAAGGTGGGGCCCAGCCCCGTGAGCAGATGCAGAGCAGTAATCCTCAGGTTCCCTGAGGGACGCAGAGATTAGCCCGGAACGCCCTGCTCTGAATCCCTGCAGGAGCTGTTTTGAGAGTTAAAGCACCACACAGATCCCCTGGCCTGCCCTTGTTGTTGTCCTCTGCATGCATGGCCATCCTCTGGAGAAAGCTGCTTGTCCAGCATGGATCCCACCCTGCTGCCCAGGGCAGCTCAGCTTCTCCTTTCCTGACCAGAGCTGGTGCTTCCAGCAGTTTTCCCTGGGATCTTACAGGGGCTTTATTGCCAGAAAAGAGACTACAAAATTATCCCTCTTCTTTCTCCAAGACTTGTGACTTCTAGAGGCAACGTTCTTCCAATGAGATCACTTTTGGGTGGGATTCATCCTCTACTTCTCCCACATATCCCCTGGGCCAGACAAAGACTCTCTGAAGGGATCTCCTTCTTTGCAGTGACTCTCAAGTTACATCTATCCTCATAATTAATGTTAGTCCAGGACACAGGCAAAAACCCAGCCTGTGCTCATCCAGGGTGCTTGATCCTTTATCCCCTCCTGGCACAGTTTTTCCTGCCTCAGGATATGATTTACCAGTTACAATGGCACGGTGCATCCAGGCCTTGAGGAGCTTCAGGAAGTCATTTTATTTGTAGTGGATGTGTCTCTGCCAGTGCCTGGGAACACAGCTCTTGTTTGTATCTGTGCTGGCAACAATGGCCATGGCAATGCTGGCTGCCAGGCAGGCCTGTAGTCACTCCATTGTGTCACTGCTCCCTGCGCAGTGCTGAGCGACCACTGATGGGCCACGGGACCTTTGCTGGAGGGACTTTCCTTATTTCCTGTTGTTCTGCTTCCCCTAAATTCCTCATCTCTCCCCGGGCCCGTGGCATTGTTCAGAACGGGCTCCGTGTTCTGCCTGGCATCTTGTTTTGGTGTCTGCTTGTGCTGTGACCTATGGAAACTGTGAAGGTGACATTAACTGGGAGGCACGCGTGTCCTTTCACAGCTTTGTGTGTTTGCTGCTTGGCAAGGGGCTGGAGTTTGCGACGTAACGTAACACATTCCTGATGAACCCAGCTACCCGGGCTGGCTTCAGCTTTTTCACTTCTGCAGGCTGACAGACTGGGGGTTAGAAACAAAACCCCACTGAAAGTCTCAGACAGGCCGTGTTTGATTTGGGGTGAGTGCTTGTGTGGGCTTTGGTGACACGGACAGTGTAAGACATAGATGGGGTTTGTGCCTTCTGTTTTCATAAGCAATTAGCCACCAAGCAGTCATTTACCTGGGCCTGGCTGAAGTTGCCTTCCAAAACCCCAGTTTTTAAGGACTGGGCTGGACCCAGCACTTATTTCTCTTGCGAAGATAAGCCACTGCTCCAAGCTCTGGAGGCTGCACATCCCTGCAGCTCCTCGCGTGCAGTGCTGAGGCCTGGCAGAAGGAACCAGAGCAGCAGCTCCCGCAGGAGTTGGTGCCGTGATCCAACGGCTGTAACCTGCTCTGGGAGCTGTCACAGGATATTAGGCCAGGAGGCCAGACTGCAAACACAGTGTCTGTGCAATGCAACGTTCTTAGGCCTCTGTGAGTCTGGTTTCTGTCCTGAGCCTTGCTGCTGTTTGGATTCCTCTGGTTCTTGCAGGGGGCTGCCTCCTTCCCCTGCTCTTCTGTGGCTGGCGCAGGGTGTTTGGTGAGGGCTCTTCAGTCCACACAGACCTAGAGGAGCAAATTGTTGTGACAAGCTCTTGCTCAGGGACAGAGAAGTCCACAAGTTTGCTGCTCCCTGGAAGCCATAACTCGCATCAAATGAGAAATACAGCCTGGGCTTGCCCAGCCACAGGCAGGACAGGTTCCTGTTGGTACTAGGCAATAGGAACTTGGTGGAAGGCAGGAAAGCAGCTACCAGAGCCCAGCCTGTCACAGCATTTGCACTATTCTCCTGTGGAGCTCCCTAGCCTGGTTTATGGCCTCTCTCCTGCACACCTGTGGGAAGAAAGAATCAAAAGTGGAGGTTAGATTTGAGTGGAGTCAAAACCTGCTGGATGGTTTTTGCCACTCACCTGGCACTATTAAACCTCACTTAGAAGGAATGCACACTTAGCCAATACACTTCAGCTGTGGCTCCACAGAAAGAAATCTGCAGCCCAGAAAGTGTTTCCACAGCTGATGGTGGCCAGTGCTTTTTCCAGCTCAGGGAAGCTGCTGCCAAGAACAGGACAGCGTGCAAAAAGCACAAAGCAAGGCAGCAGATGCCCCCGAGCAGCTGCCAGCAGGTTTTCTACCTGCCTTCCTACTTCAGGGAAGGACATTCCCTGAAAAGCCCAACAGTTGCTTTGACTTTCAGCCTGGGCCAAGGGGGACCTTCATCAGCTTCTCGCCTCGCCAGCTGCCACGAAAGCAGCGATGGCAGGTGTGAAATTGCAGGTGACTTGCTTGCTTCTGGCACTCCAGTGCTGTCATTTTTGGCTTTGACAGCCTCTGAGTGGGCAGGATGAGGGAATCACACTAAATTCATGCCTTCTGGAGCAGGCCTTGGGCCACGGAGCACTTGGGTGGAAGGAAAAGGGTTAAAGGGGAGATAGAAACACTTTGTTCAGGGCTTATTGCATAGGATGATTTCTGGGAAAGGAGGGGCTGCAATCAGGCTGGATATATTCACTTCAGGATCTTGGGAAATCAAGCTCAGCCTGGCCCAAACCAAGGTGAAAATGCAGCAGGAAAAAAAGCAATGTCCCTGCTTTACCTCATCTCGTGTCAGTGCAAAGAGTCCAGATAACAGGAAAATCAGACATGGTGGAATGCTGCCATCACACGACAACCAAGACATCCCGTGGGGCAGTGATACAGTTTGAGCAGAAAGACAGTGGGGGTTGTCCTGGAAAGTCCTGTCCTAAGACTGAGAGACAGGGCCCTCACCAGTCCTCTCTGCATTTCTGCTGAAGGCAGCAGAGGACAGCTCTGCAGGTAGGTTGGGAACTGCTGGGTCACTGCCAGAGCAGGGAGAAGATCTCTGTTCACAGCAGATCACTTTTGGTCAGAGCAACCCCTGGAAACAACCAGATGCAGCAGAGGTTCTTCTATTCTGTCTTCTAACCCATGCCTTTCCTATAACTGAGTTTAAAATCTGCATTTTTAAAACCTACCAGGCGTACAAAGTGTCTTGTAAAGTAGCTGCAACTACTTACAAGTGTTGGGCTCTGCTGAAAAGAAATCAGACACAGATCCTCATTTTCTCCAGGCTGCTATTTGTCCAGTTTGGCTGCATTACATTCAGAAGTGGTTCCTTTAGTCGCTGACAAAAGTGTTTCAAATGCTGCCAGACAAAGTTAGCTTTAATACACACACATGGATCAGTCTAAGCTTTTGTTTTGTCACTTTTGTTTCCTGTTTCTTTGCACGCACACGGGGCACATTTTGGTTCTCAGCACATTAAATCCTTCCCTGCCTCCTAAGTGGGAGAAAGTCTTGCAGATCAGCCTCCTCGTGGCAGAAATGGGTGATGGAGACTCCACAGACTTTAAAAGCACTTTATTCATGTTCCTGCATGAGCAGGGGAAATGGAGATGCTTGCAAACAGCAGATACTCTACTTCCATGAAGCTCTAGAAAGTGACTCTGCCTTAGAGAAATGCACTGTGCAAGGAGGAATCTTCCGGAGGAGTTTTAGGAACACGGGCTCCCCCAGATATTTCAATGAGCAAAATGAACTCTGAAGAGCAGATTTCTCCTTGAGCTTACACCTGAGGAAAGAACTTGTCAGAGGATCCTAGAAAATAGGGTTTGAAGAGCCCTGAGAAGCTGTCTGCTGCAACCCCTGTCTCAGCCTGGGTTATTCTGCAGGTGGAAGCTGGTGCTCTGCACTCTGGGCAACAGGCAGGGGCTCTCTGACAGGAATCTGGGGGGCTCCCACTGCACTGGCACCCCTTTCATGTCTGAAAGGATGTGCCAAGCCACACCAGGGGTTTGGGTGACTAAACCACATCCCAAAGTGCCACATCTACACGTTCTGTAAATAGCTCAGGGATGCTGAGAGAATGATGCAGAAGTCCTTAGAGGAGAGCTCTAGGACCTTCCCAGGAAGAGCAGAGGACCTGTACCAGGGGAATGACGTGTCCTATTGTCACCCCCTGCCTTCTCTTTCTGCTGCTTGATGGGAGGCCAAGCAGGCCTTTGCTGTGATCTGAGACAGCCACCCTTCTGTTCCCATGTCTCCAGTGGGAAAACCTAAGCCTTCAGGGTGTTTGGATGCTGTGGGAACAGGTGCAATAGGGGACCTAAAAAACAACAGATCAGAAAACATATGGGCCTGCCCCAGCCCTTAATTAACCTAATTGCTGTAGCTTCCAGCAAGGTCTGCCTGTTTTCCTAGCGTGGTTTCCGGTGCGGCCAGCACGGTTCCCCGTGACAGAGAGCAGACACAGAAATGTCCTCAGCAGCCCCTTCCATCCCAAAGGGCCCTGCAGGGCACACTCCTCCCTAAAACCCCGCTGCTGGGCCCAGGGTGCAGGCTCTCCACAGCCCATTGCTCCAATGAGGTGCTGTGGGCTTCTCTGGAGAGAGACTGGGGGCAAGGAATGGGTTTGGGAAGCTCCCAAGGGCTGTCACAGCCTGGAGCTGGGGCTTGTGTGCCCGCCCTGTGCCAGAGGAGGTGGTGGCTGATGGCTGCTGCAGGGCACTGGCTCACTCGGGCTGCAGGTGGTTGCTGAGGAATGTATGGAGCCAGCTCACCTGCATCTTCCGTGGCACAGTGAAACCACTGGGTATTTATAGAAAGAAATTGGTGCAGAAAGAACACAAAATGCTCTTTGGTTTAAGGGCACAGCCGGGCTGTAGCGCTTTCTTCACGACTTCAGAGCTAGAGAAAGTGTGGTCAAGAATCTTTACTAACCTCTTTTGTTGCTCAGACAACAGCAAGGTTTTTCTCACTTCAGAGTCACTCTTCCTCACTGAAAGTATTCGGAGAACAAAGCCATTGCCAGTTTGGTTAAACATTTGTCTTTCCGTGGCACTAAGTTGTAAATAAAGCTGTTGTCCTAAAAATACTACAGATAACTAAGTTTCCTGAGGTCCAAAGATATCCTCTAACAACAATCCTTGTGTTTTGCTGCAAACTGCAATGTGAAATTGGCTGTCCAGATGTCTGGAGTGAGCAGCCCAGCCAGCCAGCCGGCTCTTTGGAGGGAGCAGCTATTCCCACTGATGTGCTCAACTCCAGCAGAGCCTCAATCCTCGCTGAAACTCCAGGGCTGGAGATGTGCAGCACAGCAGAAGGAGCTGCCTTGAGAGGTGCAGAGAGAGAGAGGAGAGTGAGTGCAGTGTCTGATGCGGGCACATCTTGTCTGGCCAGCCAAGCCAAATGTTTATCACCTTTGGATTCACCACGCTGCCCAAAAAAGCAAATCAGACGTGTAGTAGTGTTGGCAATCTCTGTAGGAACCTCCTGCCTGCCAGATTCTCTGTCCCCGCCCTCCCAGCAGGTGCCAGCTGGGTTTTTGCTTGCTTTCATCCCTTGATTGTGTTTCATCAAAGCAAGCCCAGTCAGGGGATGCAGAGCCTAAGGGCTTACTAAAATTAGGCTGATCTTTGGTCCTGTTTGCAAGTCGTTTCCAGGCACGGCGATGCCTGACACACAAACTGGCCAAAATCAGGGTTTGCAAGTCCTAAGTGCAGCTATGTTTGTGTCATTGTCTGCAAAGCCCTTTGGAGCAGCTGTGTGCCTGCTGGGACAGAGCAGCAGCACGCAGGCTCGGGTCAGAGAGCCCCTGTGAAATAGATCTCAACAGACAAGCAGCCTCCACTATCCAAGTACCTAACACAGGGGAACACAGGAGAAGCACAGGGGATGCAATTTGGACACAATCACAGCTTCACACAATCACACTGAGTCCCCACGACTCAGTGCTGCTGTCACACGTGTTCACGGCAGAGGTCTCTGGGAACAACCAATGAACAAGATGTTAAGTGCCAATTAAGTTAATGGGGCTTAAACAAATCTTTCAAGTTGAATGTAGTGGTCTGTGTTTTAGTAGATCTGGATCTTGCTAAGGCTTCCCTTCCCCTCTTATCCCACAGAGCTACTTAAATAACAGTGGTTACTAAAGAGGAATTATGAACATCAGTTCAAACCCCAAAGTGCAGCTGGAAGAAGTGTTTGGAATACCTGTACAAAATACCTTCAAAGAGGTGATGAATAAGCAACAGAGGCAAGGAGGGGGAGTAAAAAGTGTGGTTTGTGCCTGTTTTTACACTTAGCTCAGGGTGGTTTTTGAATGAAGAGGACATGTGGCTGTTGGGTCTCTGGTTTGGCTGATTGCCAAACATGCCATGGAAATCAATGCCCAGTTGGTAGCTGACAGGGATGTCCAGGACAGGGATGAAGCACTCTTTTAAGGATGTACTCAAGAGAGCTGAAGGGATTCAAGTTCAAAATAAGTAAAAAGAAGTGATTCTCCGTTCTTTATTCACTGTCCTGGAGACTGAAGTCCCAGAAGCTCTCTCTGAGTTCCAGGGAGAGGCAGAGGAGATCCTGGTGTCAGCCCTGAAACCGACTGTTCCTAGTCTGCTAGAAGCTTTCTAGGCCAAATCCAGCCCCTTCCATTTCACCTGAAAACAAATCAGATCTGTTGAACACCCTTCCAGGAAGCTTTGCAAGGCAGGCTTTTGTTATGACTGACTATAAAGGTCTGCAACCTCTCATTTGATGAACAGACAGCAGCATTTTTCTCCCCTCCTAACAAGGTTTCCTTAGAAATGGATCCACTGCTGAATCCTGAGTCTGCCCGGCATATTCTGGGGGACATCTGGTGTAAATTCCTCATTATTAGATTACATTAGTTGCAGCAATAATCATTCACATGGGATTATTACATCCAAGCTTGTCTCATTGCCTTTATCCTTTCACACATTGTCTTTCCTGGTTCCCCTTCAAAGGGCTGTTGCGAGTCTGTGTCGGAGCAAGAAATTAACTTGTTAGTAATTTCTGCATCATTTCCTCCAGCCACATGTATTTAGGGCAAGACCAATAAAATATAATAAGGAAGCGGGTGGGTATTGTCACCACGGGGCTGGGATAATTCCTTTGGTATCACTGGAAATCCTTCCCCGGCACACGAAAAGCCACAGTCCTGTCCCTCAGCAGTCAGTTTGGCTGGACTGGATCACCAGGACGTTGATTCAGCTCTTTTGTGTGCTTGGAGGGTTCGTGTCCTGCCACTTCTGCTCGCAGCCACACGAAGGGCCTCAAGTGAAGATCTGAGGTCTGGAGAGAGCCATGTTTCACAGCCTTTCTCATGGCTCCTGTCGTGTGATTAAAGCTGTGCCATGTCACACTGCAGATTCATTTCTGGAGTGGCTCCATGCCCTGGCAGCTGCTGTAATGTGTTAGGGCTGAGAAAGGGAAAGGGATGGGAAGAGGGATCTGAGCACCATGGCTCAGGGCTCAGAAAATCTCGCTGCTTCTGGGCACTGGGGAGGAAAGGCAGAGTGGATCTGAAAGGTCACTGGCAGGTCTGGGGGGATCTGGAGTCCCTGAGCAGTGATCTGACTGCTGGGCAGCCCTTCCTGGGTAAAAACAAAATAAAGAAAGAAAAAAAGGAGTTTGGATCCATCTTACCCACAGCAGTGCAAGGACATAAGAGGGGCAATGCCTGTGGCTGATGCACCACACTGAATTTCTAGAGAGGAGTCTCTTTTCTCACCTCCTGGCTTCAATCCAGACTACCCTGCAGGGTTTCAGCTCCGTGAGAACTTGAATTTGAGGAATTTGTTGCCGTTTCGGATTAAGAATTTCCTGAAAATGCAAGCAAAACCAAAGCAGTGATTTGGCACCCCTGCTAGCTCTGCACATCTGGACTCCCTGTGGCTGCTTCTCCTGCAGGAGATGTCCTGGCACTTGGCATAGATGTGGAAGGGGCTGTGTGGCCTGACTTGGCCTTAGCAGTACCCTGGCTGCTGATCTCAGCTGAGCAGAGGGTCCAGATCCTCAAAGTCCCCGAAGGGCCGTATCTCAACACCGCTCTGCACTTCGGAACCTGCACATTTTGTTGCTGTAAACGTGGAGAAATCTAGAAGAGGGAGGTGGTTAAAACCCCCTTGCAGGTCTGGCTGGCACCCCAGAGGAATTCTTAGTGGAGCTGTGCTGGGCTGGGCAGCACACGGTGTACAGGATGGGGCAGTGGGGGCAGAGCAGTCTCGCCCTTCACAACCCCGGTGGTGTTGACACAGCCTGAAGGGGAGCACAGAGGAGATGAGATACCAAGATTATCAGTTCAGACAGGGCAGAGGAATGTTGTTTGCCTGTAGCTCTTCTCCATCAGGACTGGCAAAATCCAAACACGAAGATGTCTGTGCATGGCTAGAGAATGTAACAGAGATAAGTGAGCACAGGAACAAAGCCAGGGGCTCTAACTTCAGCACCAGAAAAACCGGTCACAGCACAGGCTGGTTGTTTTCTGAAAGCCTCCTGGAGACAAGGGTCTGTCCAGGTCACCTGCAAGAGCCAGGGACACTGCCCAGGAATGTGTACAGAACATTGCTGCCTTCACACCTGCCCCCATTGTCCTCAGACAGCTTCGGTGAGGCTAAACCAGCTATGCTTGGTCTCCACGGGAGTCCACTGGTGATGTGGCTGACACTGCCACCTTCTTGATGCTTGTTACCAGATAGAGTTGGTGCAGATGAAAAAGAAACAATCAACTGGCAGAGAGAAAGAGGAAAGCAGGACTGAGACAGATGCTCAGGCCGTATGGATGGCAGTTGTTGGCTCGGTTTGGTTCCTTTAGGAGCTGGGATTAGAAGAGAAGTGGCTTCCAGGAGACACTTTGTCAGCAGAGCTGCCGTGGACCGACTGCTTGGCGTGGCAGGGCCCTTCCCAGGCAGCCCAGCCCTCCCCCTGACATTGCAACATCTCCTGCTTTCCAAAGAGACAGGAGCCCGAAGAGCAAACACAGGAAACCCCAGTCCCGGTCAAGGTCTGGGAGGTAAATTTGTAACTTAGGACAGATTGTGAGGATGCTGCTCTGTAATATGTAAATACTCCTTTCTTTCTCCAACAGCGCAGAGCTGCTGAGGGAGCTGATCCCAAACCTCCCTTCATGGTTGAGTCTGCTGAAGAGACAGGACACAGGTTGGAAATGCAGCCGGGCATGCAGGCTCCATATTCCCTGGAGACAGGATCCTTCCCTCACTTCTGTAAGTCCTGCCCTGACCCCGGGCTCGGCTGTGGGCTGGGAGGCTGCAGGGAGCACCACTGTGAGTGTTGCCAAGAGCTGTGGGTGTGCCCAGCCTCCTGGGTATCGGTGCCAGCTGAACAGAGCCTTTATGGGATTTGAATTCGGGTGCAGATTTTGGAAGGAAACCCTCATAACTCTGTGCTGCACTCTCCACTGTGGGAGACTCAGGCACTGGGAAAAGCTGTTTAACAGGAATGGTGGAGGTGTGATGGCACAGATGGGCTAGGGAAGGAGGTGGCAGCTCTGTCCTTGAAGGTCTCTGATTTGGGGCAGGAAGATGGGCAAGCTGAGCTTTTGTTCCTCTGTGCTTCTTCCAGACCCGTGAGTCTGTGTTTTCCTTTTGCACGAGAGGAAAGGAAAAGTTTTCAGGATGTGGAGGGGGATATTGTGTTTATTGATGGCTTATACTAAAGGAGCTGTGGCAATCAGCTCAAAAAGGGTAAAAAAGAACAGGTGGCAGTTACCTGTAGAGCTAGTTAAGAGTTTTCCATGAGAATAACACTCTTAACAAAGTGATGGTTCACTAAAAACTGAACCTCTCCCTAGATAAATACTGATTTTGCCAAATATATTAAATATGTGTGTTTATGTACAGAGAGAGAGAGAGAGAGAGAGAATTCCACTGGAAAACTGTCTTAATGGCCTAATTAATTTCAGATCCCTTTGAACCTGGTTTGGGTTTTGACCTGATTCAACACGTTTCACCACCTCTGCTGCACATGAGCTTTTTCCAATATGTGTGTATCAATATTCTGACCAAAAGGAATACATTTATTTGCCTTTATATATTTCCAAGTTACATGAAATATAAACCAGCTACTTCTCTTGCTACTTTATTAGTAAATATGTCACATACCCATATCAATACCAAGTTTAATTAGCATCAGCAGGCACACTATTTGCCTGATTCCTATATATCAGTGGCACAGCACTGGAACTGATCCAGTCAGATGCAAAGTAACCTTTGCACAAGTTCTGAACTCTGGGAATCAAAACTGATCTGTGTTGGGCAGGTGTGTAAGTAAAGGACCAAGAGAAAATTATCTTCTTGTCTCTAGCTCTAACAAACTGTCAGCCTACTTTCAACCCTCAGGATGAAAGAAGATCCCTGCTTGGTGCTCAGCCTCAGTCTCAGTTTCAGGCTTAGACCCCAGACTCTGCTGTCTGGAAGCGATCCACAGAGGATTTGTCAGCACTGCAGCCAGCAGAGCCCAGAGATGGAGCCGTGCTGCCCAAACCAGCTGCAGGTACTCACAGGCTGGCCCCTTCCACCCTGCATCTGTCAATTCCGGCAGCATCCTTCCCGTCCTGACTTTTCCCAGCTGACCTTTTTAAGCTCAGTTGCAGGTTCTGCCCGATCTTCCCCCTGACAGCTCTGCAGATTCATTGTGAACGCTGCCGAGGCAGTTGGTTTGGGGGAGAGGTCTGCAACCTTTCCTGGGCTGGCCTGCCTTCCCTTCCCCAGAGAGCAGCTCACGCACAGCCAAAATCCCTGCCGGGGAGCTGGGAGATGCTGCCTGTGCCTGCTCCCCTCCAGACAGCGAGCTTGGAGCTGGCTTTTGCACGAGAGAGAAATGTCTGTGCCAAGGCAGGGAGCTGGGAAATCACAGTGGACTAGAACTGTGGGAAACAGATTTGTAGAGAATTCTTAAAGCTTGACAGAAGGTTCACATAGTGTGTGTCAATATGCAAACTTTGAGAGAAGAAATGTTGGCTTAGAAATGTCCATGGAATAGGACAGACATTGTTGAGAGAGAAATGGAACTAGAAACAAATTTTAAAAGATGGTTTGTAAATAAGATTGGGTACTTTGGAGAAATAGAACTGTGAAAGATGCATTGTAGTAGGACCCATGAGGGGTAATTTAAATGATTGGCTTTAAGGCATTTACAGCATGGTGTGGCTAAAGCTGATAAGCCAAGAAACACTTATAATGTATTGTAATTAGGAAATAGTTGGCTTCTGATTGTGATGGTGTGAATTACAACATCTGTATTGTCTCACTCTTCACATGAGACTGAAAATAGAAGAAAAGTTTTTAAAACACCTCTCAGTTGCTCCATCTCTGGGTCAGAAAAAGGCTTAATCTGACATGGAACAACAGAAACAACTCCTGCTGCAACTTTCATGTACCTCTAGTGACCTCCGAGGGAGAAGACTTTTCTTACTTGGCTACTCCTTGCAGTAGAGACAGAACATTAAAAGCACTTTAATTAGCTAATGAGAAGGTTACTTCTAGGCCAAACCTAGAGTGTTGTAGCAGGCATCACTGCAGTGACAGCAGTGGAGGAAAGGGTGGGAATGTGTTTGTTTGCAGACACTTTTTGCTTCAGCCAAAGTCCCAAGGACTTTTTCACCCACAGGATGAGGCTAGAGAGTGGTTTGGAATTAAGATTTCTCTCACCTTGCTGTGCTGTTGGTTTCTTTCCTTGCTCCTGCTGCAGTAGCTTGCTGGGGTGATTCAGAAGCTGAGCTGAAAGCCTTCACTGGTGTGATGCCTGGCTCTGTAAGCCCCTTGCCTGGGCTAAGCAATGTCCTGCTGCCCAGGAGGCACTGCCTTGCTGGGCTGCCCTTGGGAGAGGCGGGAGCTGCTGGGAGTAGGATCCTCTGTGCCCTCTCCTGTGCCCACGGGGCAGGGCAGGTTCCTCTGTGCCCTCTCCTGTGTCATGGGGCAGTGCAGGTTCCTCTGTGCCCTCTCCTGTGTCATGGGGCAGTGCAGGTTCCTCTGTGCCCTCTCCTGTGCCCATGGAGCAGTGCAGGTTCCTCTGTGCCCACGGGGCAGTGCAGGTTCCTCTGTGCCTCCTCCTGTGCCCATGGAGCAGTGCAGGTTCCTCTGTGCCTCCTCCTGTGCCCATGGAGCAGTGCAGATTCCTCTGTGCCCTCTCCTGTGTCATGGGGCAGTGCAGGTTCCTCTGTGCCCACGGGGCAGTGCAGGTTCCTCTGTGCCCTCTCCTGTGCCCACAGGGCAGTGCAGCAGCTCGGAAGGACCAGGATGCCAACGCCTGCTCTGTCCTTGATGCCAGTGGCTGCTGAGCACAGCTCTCTCCTCACACAAGCCCTTCTGCCCTGTGGGGATTTTGGGAAGCTCTTGGTTCCTTTCTCGTTGCAGTTCTTTAACGGGAAGCCTTTGATGCAGTTCTGGCAGAAATTGCTCTCACCTTGGCCTGCCTCTTCTGAGCTTTCTCCAGAAACACTGCTGGATCCTGAACAGCACATTTTGGGGCCAGGTTTTGGATGGTCCACTGCCTACCTGTGAGGGGTGGCAGAGGTAGCAGTGGCATTGTGGGGAGGGCAGGCTGCCTCCACTCCCAGCTGGCAGAAGTCCTGTGCTGTCAGGAGTTGTACAAGGGCTTTACCTGTATTTTTTGTTACAGCTTATATTACTCTGGTTATGTATGTGTTTGTTGCTAGAGGAAAGCCTCTGTTTTGAGTGTTTGGAGGAAGAAAAACATTACACTGCAGATCCTGTAGGAGAAGCTGAGTTCAGAGACTGAGACAGCCTCAGGGGTGGGTTCTTCAGTCGTTGGCACCAGCCCTGCTGGGCTTGAGGGCACAAAGCCGAAGTGCACCAGGAATCTTAGCCTCCTTCTAAAAACAAACAAAATCTGAGTCTGCCATCCCTCAGCAGCCTGGGGAGTGCATGGTGTGTCTGCTGCAAGCCCAGAGCAGACGAAGCTGTCTGGGGACTTGGGCTGCTTTGAGGTGCAGGCTCACTCCTTTCCCCTTGGGTCCATTTCTTTGGGATCTCCAGTGGAAAGGAAGGCATGGGAGCAAAGATGGCTTGTCTGGGTGCTGAGAGCTGTGCTTGCTGGTCCTTTGCACAGGAGCCAGCAGGGTCACAGGAGAGTGCAGCACTGTTTTGGGAGGAAGGCTGCCTCGATGTTCAGCTGGCCCTGGGGGGCAGCGAAGGGGTTAAAGCTCAGCCGTTCTGCCCAATCAGTCTGGCTTGCCTGTAATAACCAATTAACGAAGTGTAATTGTGCAAATCCATATGTGGCAGTAATTACCAGAGAGATTAATGGATTCCTTCCTTTCTAAGCGGACCCCACCGCCGCTTGCCAGCGTCCCCCCGCCACCTGAAAGGGCTCGGAGAGGGGGGAAAGAGGGAGCTGCTCTTCCCTGGCCACTCTGAGGTGAAGCCAAGAGGACAGGGAGGCCCTGTGGGGACTGCCCCGTGCTTGTTTAAATAACCCTTTTCATCTCCCTGCTACCCTTACGTACAGCTCGCTGCTCCCTGGTTGGACCCGGCCTCTTGAGGACAGTTCGTGCCCAGCCTGTCTGGGCCCGGGCTGCCATGTCCCTGCCCTCCCCATTGTCCATTCATTCCCTGCTCCCTGGTCCCCTGTTTAGCCCTAATTGCTGCAGAATATCGTGTCTGTTTGCCCTCTTCTTTGGTAGCTTTGTTATTTTAGTTGCAATGGGTAATCCAGCAAACTGTTAAAGGCATACACGGGGCGAGGAGGGGACGGCAGGGCGCTGGGGGCAGGTTTCCAGGCCAGGATGTGGGGTTTTGTTTGGGGGAATGGCAGCTCACAGGCAGGCTGGGCCTGACACATGCTCTAGGCTGGGTTTTCTTAAGGATATGTGACCAGAGAAGCCAAGAGTGACCTTGGAGCATGCGAATATTCCCCCCTCCTAATGCTGTGGGTGGTGAAACAGGGCACCGGGTGCTGCTGAGGGAGCAGGGGGAGCATTTGTGGACCTGTCCCCTGGCAAATCACCAGCTGGGCAGCACAGGCTCCTCCACAGCTGCACCAGCACCTCGAGCACTCGAGATGCAAAGCGCCTTGTGCCACCCTGCTTAGACCTAACCCCACATCACATACGTCTGAGCCCTGCCCCTCTGTGGCCAGAGGCAGCTGGGGAGAGCTGAGCCCTGTTCCCATGCTCCCTGGCCCTGACAGGGATCTCGTGCAGAGCTCAGCCCCTGGGGAGGGCTGTGTGTCGCTGGGGAGCCACCCGTCACCCGCCGCACGCACAGGGCCACTCGTGCCCCGGGGCTGGCTGGGCCTGCTCGGCAGGGGATGGGGCAGGTGGCTTCGGTGGGATGGCAGGGAGTGGTCACATCACATCTCGGGGCAGGTGGCTTCGGTGGGATGGCAGGGAGTGGTCACATCACATCTCAGGGCAGGTGGCTTCGGTGGGATGGCAGGGAGTGGTCACATCACATCTCGGGGCAGGTGGCTTCAGTGGGATGGCAGGGAGTGGTCACATCACATCTCGGGGCAGGTGGCTTCAGTGGGATGGCAGGGAGTGGTCACATCACATCTCGTGTCAAGCATCCTCACCGCCTTCCTCTCCAGGCTGAAAAAGGGATGCTGGGGTTTGAACCTGGATCTGCAAGTTTATCTATTTGTTTGAACCTGGGCCTGTGAATTTATTTATTTATTTGTTTGTTTATATGCAGGCTGGGATTTGGACTTGGGGTAGGTCAGAGCTGTGTGGGCCAGGTGAGAGCTTGTCCTGGATGTAAGAAGCACTCAGACAGAGCCAGGCCAATGGTCTGTCCATCCCGAAAATGATGGATGCATCCAGGGAAGACAGGAGCAGAGTGAGCCCTTCCTCCAGCAGGTGCCTACCAGCACCCTCTGCCCTGAGCTGCTCCCATCACTGATGACCCTGTGGGTCCAGGATAGGCTGCCCCCAAATTATATCTGCACAGACATCCCTGCAGAGCACATCTGGCTGTCCTCTGGCAGCCCTGGCCCCATCCACTGCCACACAGATGGTGACAGATGTAAATGACATTTTCTTACTGCTGACTTGTTGCAAAGGCCAGGAATGTGACTGCTCCGAGGGAGTGGCTGTGCAAGGTGCTCATCAGAGACACAAGCAAGGCTCTTCTCCAAGGAGGGTTACAGATGTTGGGGAGGTTCTGGGAGATTCTTTCCTGAAGGTGATGGGAAGGCACAGAAAGGTGCCAATTCCTAGAGGAGTGGGAGAGGTGGAGAACACACATTGAGATTCTGCTTTTGGATCTCTTTGCTTGGGGTTCTGGGAGCCAGAGCACACAGATTGTTTGGTTTCCACCCAGGAAAAGGCACCAGGGCTCCTCTGGCCATTCCAAATGGGATTGTTTTGTTTGTCAGAGAGGTGTGTCTCCTGGAGTCAGCTGAGGCCCTTGATTCTTTCAGCTCTTCCATTTCACCTGACCATGGGTTCATCAACACTCTTCTTCCCTTGCTGTTTGGTTGTCCTGGCTCGGAGGTTATGTGTGCAAAGCATGGCATGTAAATGGGTTTTCTGAGTCTGCTCTGCTCGTGGGATCTAGGAAAGGAAAGGAAAGGAAAGGAGAAAGGAGAAAGGAGAAAGGAGAAAGGAAGGAGAAAGGAGAAAGGAAAGATGCCTGGGGGGATTCAGGGAAATCCTTGGGGCACTGAGGGGTGTATCTTGCACAGTCTGTGGCATGCTTGAAGCGTTGGGTCCTTGCTGCCCCGGATTTTAGGTACCAGGGCTGCAAGATTTAGTAGATAGGTGTGATTCAAAAGCATCATTAGTTAAATGAGCCGTGGAGACTAATTTGAGTGGATATGGCTTGGCTCTTAAATGTCCAGAGCTCCTGTAGGAACACCCCTTGACCTGTGCTGACTCCCAAACTGTGCTTGGGAACTCTCTGATGGGAAGTGCCAGACTTTGCAACCATCAGGACAGACCTGGGACTGTGCCCTAGGACTGGTGAATTTACCAACCTCTCAGGATGTGCTGCTGGTCTGGAAAACTTGAGGCATGAAAAGGGAAAAAGAGAAATCTGGCCTGGGTTCCAGATTTTTCAGCTGGGATATGTCTGGCTGGCAGAGGAGACAGCTCTGTGGAGAAGCTGATCTTAATAAGCTGACTTAAGCCAGTGCACATCAGTGCAGTGCCAGTACTTGCATCATCCCAGGTAATTTCTCTGCTTCTGCTGTGTAGAGGCTGCTCCTTCTGCTCAGAGGCTCGAAAGGTCAGGGCCAAAATGTGTAGCTGGTGCTCTTTTCTCTCCCTCTCTTTCTGCTGCCAAGGGGTTGAGGGGCAAGGAGCAGATATTTGACAGCAAATGTCATTCCACATCCCTGCAAATTCCTCTCTCCTCGCTGTTGGGCTGTCGTGCGTGGTGTGCTCTGTCCCTGCCTTGATCCAGGGCTGTTCCTTTCTTTGGGGCAAGGGGAATTTTGTCATGCTCCCACGGCTTTAAATACCAGTGGGTTTTCCATTTGGGACAGGGGAACATGTGGCTTTTGAGAAGAGAAGACAAAAGGCAGTGGAGGGCATTGATGAGGAAAGGGCAGCAAAGGGATTTAAACATCTTCTGCAGGGAAACACTGAGAGGAACCTTTCTTGTTGGAGAGCATTTTGGCTGAGTTTCATGTTGTGTTTGTCTCCCTTTGGCTGCCACCAGAAGGTGAGTCCTGGGGAAGGGAAGCTGCTGGGACAGAGAAGAGTTGTGTGTCTGTCAAGGCAAAGGGGAGGCTTGGTCCTCTGCTTCTCAAACAGACTGGGCTGGCAGAGTCTGCTGAAATTGGCTGTACCTATGAAGAGATGACCTCAAAACGAACCTGTTGCTTTTCTGTGAAATGGAAATGTCTGCATGGCTTAGAGGACAGACACAAACTACTGAGAGTGGAGTGGCTTGAGCCACCAGTGGAGGCAGAGACAGTGAGGGCTGAGGTCTTTATATCCCCCTTCTCTTTTTTTTACTGCCAGTTCACAAAGGAATTCTTTGGGTCTGCTCATCTTAAATACATCATTTTGTGTCTCATTTCTTGAGTTGTGCTTCATTTCTTCCAATTGCCATGCCTGGGCTGTGTCTCCAGATCTGGTGTTCGTGGAGAGGCTGCGTGGGCACATATGCCCCAGAGCATGCACATGGCTGTATCTCTGGGCAAAGATGGGGTCTGGTTACTGCCTGGGGAGGGTGTGGCGTGGGGATTTTATTCCCTGATAACTCAGAGGCATCCTAGGTGTGAGCTAGGGGCTTGTGTGGGCAGGGCTGCTGGACTGGGGCATTTGGAGCAATGGAAACTTGTTCCAAGGCTTGCTTGAAATTCCTGAGTGGAGTTCAGGAGACCCATCCCCAGGAATCCTGTGTCAACACAGAAACAGGAGACCTTTGTGCATGAGAGGAGACAGCAAAACCTTAAGAAACCTGCCTCTCCCTCCTTCTTGAGGACACATTTGGGTTTTAGTGGTATTTGATTTCCTTCCCTGCTCTCAGGAGATCTAGTGGACAGGAAGAAATCGACTGTAAAAGGAGTTAAATGTGCCAATGGCACCTGCAGAAGTGAAGTGGAGGTGGGATCCAGGTGAGCTGTCTGGTTCCTGAGGAGCTCCAGGAATCCTGTGAGAGGGGCAGTTTCTCACTGTGGCTGATAGAAAATGCCTCATTGACTGGAGCAAGGACTAAACTCCAAAGACAGCTGGCTGAGAAGTGCTGACTGGAGCTGTGCCATGATGATTTGGTGGATGTGACTTTTGAGCCCTTGGTCCAGATCTAAAGCACTGTGGCCATGTGACCCATAGTGCTAATTTGGAATAAATGCCCTCTCTACCCTCAGATCTTTTCAAATTATTGTAATGGGGCCAATTTGATAAGGCAGGCTTTATCCTGGACCAGATCTGCTGGCTGCCAGAGAGCAGACTCTGTTGGAGATATGTAAGGAGAGAGAGGAGGGATTCAGAGAAAGCTGGAGCCCTCACTGTGGCATTAATTTGACAGTGTGCAGTCAGATGCTCACACTTGATCCAGGCAGAGCTCAGTGCAGAAACCCACTGTGAACAAGTTTGAAGCTGTGGCTTTTCTTTGGGAGAACATGAATCAGAAATCCAAAAGTACCTGCTGAGCTCCCCTCTCGAATGGCAGGACCCAGAGGGACCTGGGATTAGATGTTTTATGATAGATATCAACCTTCTGGGGTTTTGGGGCTGCTATGGCTGGCACCTTGGGGACCTATGGCTGTGCCCACAGCCATGAAAGTACTGGTGCTAGCTCTTGATGTGAAGCTGTTCCTCTTGGATGCCTCCAGCCTTCCTCCCCTAAGAAAGGAACTCCTCCAAGCAGAAATAACCCTGTTACCTTGAGCTGCAGGACAGCCACGTTTGCCTGTCTGGTACAAACAGACCATCCGAGGCAGCCGGACGTGATGGAGATTGACAGCTTGTCTCCGGAGTTCTGCACTTGCTGAAGCAGGAGGAAATGTAAAAACATCAACGTGGGCATGCACAGCATGAGAGCAGCAAGCAAAGCCCCAGAGCTGCTCAGCAGGCTGTGCCACCTGCCAGGGAGGATGCAGGTGGGGGCCCGTGGTGGCCCTGAGCAGGGCACTGCTGTGACAAGACCTTCTCCGAGCCATGCGAGGTCCAGCAGGTGCCTCCTGTGTCACCCAGCTCAGCCCCTGGCCAACAAGTCTGCTCACAGAAATCCAGGTTTCCCAGCAAAAGGAGAATGAAGAATGGAGCAGGATCAAGAGGGGAAAAAAAGGGGTTGAAAGTTTTCCAGAAGTTCTGGAGAGAGAGGTATGGGGACCAAGTTTCACTTAGGTAGTTTGTTTCTAGGTAGTCAAACAAGCTTCTAAATCAGTATTTATTTGTGACTGAGGGTTGCCTTTTAAAATGTTTTTTTTAAGTACTTGTCCCTACAACCAATAACGGAGGGTTAACCTGGACAAGGAACATCTTCTGTTGAGATGTTTTGTCTGAAAAATGGTTGTTGTGGGAAAACTGGGAAATTGCATGGGCTGTGTCTTTCAGATTTCTCTGAGAACTCTGGTGGTTTGGTTGTTTTTGGTTTTGTTTTGGTGGTTTTTTGTTTTGTTTGTTTGTTTGGGGTTTTTTGTGGGTTTTTTTTGTTTTCGTTTTTTTTTCAGGAGATGAGGAAATCCTGGTCAGGGTGTAGTTTTCTTTGAAGGAAGATGACCTAACTGTTTTCAGGCATTTTGCAGAAATCTCAGCTTCACATCATGTGAACAGCAGCGTTAAAGATGGGCTCGTGTTTAAATGACAGCCTGTGTGTTCTCAGGTGTTCTGAGTGGAAAGTTTGCTTGCAGGGTGGTATCAAGGAGGTATCAAGTGAACCTTTCTTCACCTGTCCTTTGAATATCCCTTGCTGAACACCAAATGATTTGTCAAGGTGAACTTCAGAGCCAAGTGTTCTTTTCCCAACAAACTCTCTTTTGGACACAAGGCCCTTTTGTCAGAGACCTGCTTTTAGATCTGAGCGACTTCACCACTTGCACACAGAAATCCTCACTTCATTCAGTGCCCATCCAACCTGCATCCTGGTTTTACAGCACAGTTTGCTGTCTTGTACCATGGACAAGAAAAATAAGGTGCTTTCCTTGAAGTGTGAGGGATGGGGATGTTCCCAGTTGGAACACTGCGGTTCCTTTTTTGTCTCTCTGATCTTTATTCCAGGAAAGGTAAAAATGTGGAACGACCTGTCTGGAAGCAGGCAGGGAGCTGTGAACTCCCAAACTCTGGGCTTCCACTCTCTCAACCCCATTGCTGCTTCAGGATACAATGCACACCCAAACCCCTTTGTGCTGCAGCACAGATCTCCTGCATCACGGGCTTCCCTCGCAAGCCCAACCCAAAGCAGCCGACGCTTTCAACAAAGTATTATTCTCCAGAGGATCCAAACGGGCACTTTTTTGGATCCACCTTCCCAGGAATACTCTGCTGCATGCTTTTCCATGACGCTCTCGCTGCTGACCTTTCTGCTCCGGCAAGGGGGAGTCTCTGGGAAGCACATAGGCAGTGATTCTTCACTGTTACAAAGGCCGGGATTGTTGGCAGCTTGACGCCCCAGAAGTGTCTAATTGCCTTGACTCCCTCTAGCTGGGCTCCGAATGGATTTTCTGCCTCAGGATATCTCGGCGTTATAGTGGACCTGTTGTTTTTGATAGTCAAAAGTGCATTGCTGGAGCAGAGAGCGGGAGCCGGAGCAGACGCGCGGAGGGAGCCGCCTGTCGCCCCGCAAGCGGCTGCCAGCGCGCAGGAGCGCGACAGGGTCACCTGCCAGCCTCAGCTCCAAACTCCCTTGGAGCACCCAAACTCTCTTGGAGCATCCCAGAGCGTGAGCTGGGCTTGATGGGTACAGCTGGCAGGCGTTGATCTGCCCTTTGCAGCTCAGAGAGCGTTAGCATGAAAATATCTCTGCTGGTTTAGCGATGTTTGTTCACCCTGATGCCTTGGAGTGGCAACCTAGAACAGAGGCTAGGCAAGGTTAAGAGGATAAAAGCAGGTATTTATTGAAGGCCTTCAATAGGCACACCTTGGGCAGTCAAAGCCTCTGAGAGGGGCTACATCCAGGATGGATGACGGTCATGAGTTTTTCACACAGTTACAAACTTGGTCCATTTACATATCAGGGGTTAATCCTCCAATTACAGCTTCAGGTAATGAAGTAATTTACTCCAGGTTTGCTCCCCCAGTTCACTGTTGTTTATATCTCTCGGGGCCTGAGACAGTAAGGTGTCCTTGAGTTTCATGCCCAGAGAGAAATGTTTTTGTCTGAATAAAATGGGAGAACAGTAGCTGACAGGCTGTGGGGTTTTAGAGTTATACACTAAAGCACTACTGATCTGAAAAATATAAAATATGAATCCTAAGGCATCAACTCCAGCTCATCTCCAGTGTGAGCTTGGCCCAGGTGCCTTCTGGGCTGGGCAGAGGCCTTGTCAGGTATCTCTGTCACCTTGCACAAATGCCTGGGAGTGCTTTACCTTCATCTGTGTCAAAATATCTAAGTGCCACCACTGGTGCCTGTCTGAGGAGGTAATTCCCTGCAGGATTGGGCAGCTGGGCTCCGCAACCAGCAAAGCTGCTGGAGGCGCTTAGGCAGGCGTAAGAGGATTGGGTGACACCGCTGATTAGTGTCCAGGGCCTCATTACGGTGCTGGTAATTGCAGGTCTCCCAGGGTTTAAACAGGCTCGTTTAAATCTGCCCCCAGAGGCTGCGTGGCCGCGTGGGACGGTGCTTTCTGCAAGGTAGGCAGTGCCCTCCCTGGAGCAGCCTGGCACTGGGGATGACAGCCCTGGCCCTGACGCCTTGGGGATGGGACTCGCACTGGGTGCCAGCTGTGGGGCTCAGGAGAGACGGAAGGCCTGGGGAGAAGGAGAGGGCAGGCTGTGCTCCTGCAGGTGTGTTTGTGGTGCTGCTGTTTGAATGTGCTGCTATTGGTAATTGCATTAGCTCTCTGGGGCTCCAGGCCTGATTTCATTAGCTTGGTGTCTGTGGTTATTGCTGGACACAAGGGATGGATGGGGAAGGGCTGATGCAGCAGCTCCCTTCCTCTCCATCTCCAGGGAGGCAACTGGCTTCTGGTGACTTCTGCCTGTCCCAGGCCAATGCCATGGACCAGTGCAACACATGGATGAGGCTCACTCAATCCACTTGTTAGCCTGGAGAAATCCAGTTTCAGGTCCCTGCTCTGGCACTGACATCCTGCTTGGCCCTAAGTAGGTCGCCTGGTGTCTGTGCCACCCTCAGAGGCCAGCAGGGAGGAGAATGGGCATTTTGGCTCTTGGGACACTTAGCCTAGTAGCCCTTATTGCACTTCATTGGCCATGTGAAGGGAGCCCCAGCTCTAACACCAGCACCCCACAGGAAGTGGGTTTTTCCTGGCATTCTGTCACTCTGGAGCAGCGTGGCAGGAGGAAGATAAATGCACAGCTGTAGGATTATAAGAGCTGCAGCCTTTTTATTTGGTCATATCTATGGCATTAGTAAATATATAGACTGCCTTTGCCTTTAAACAAAGATGGGGTGGGGCTTGATGGAATTCTTGAACATATTTGGGGTTTTCCTAGTTCAAGGAAAAGGGACCATATTTACTTTCCAGCTTTCCTGGTTCTCGCACAAAGTGGGATAAAATTATTCCCCTGTAGGCCTTTATGCAGCCAGGCTCCAGAGACCAGCACCCTAAAAGGCTTGGTGGAGCAGTACTGGTGGAGGAGTTCTTTGAGATGCTATTCCAGCACACTGCAGGAATACTATCTGCAGTACAGTGGCCTTGGAAAGTTAACTGGGAGGTGAGTGAGCGAGCTGGGGATCCCAACACAACGTTGGCATCTCAGCTGGCTTGAACAGTTTTGCCTTGTCAGGAGCCTTGCTCTGACTGATGCCAACATGTGCGGCTGCTGAATGCCCCCTGGCAGCACTGAATCCCATCTGGGTGCAGCATGGCATGGTTTTCCTTCCTAAATTAACAGTGACAGTCGTAATGTCTTCTCCTCTTACACAACAATGAGGATGAGCAGGGGAATAAAAAGCATTTAAGACTCTGAAGCTGTGAATTGTGCTATTCTACAAGGAACTGAGGGGCTGCCTCTGTAAGGTCCTGCAGTGCTGCTTAAGAGAGGCTGGGCTGGCTCCTAGAGTCTGTCTGTCACAGACTGACTTGGGTGCAGGGACTGGAACTTCTCCACACTCCAAAATCCACAGTGGTCTCCTAAATTAATTGCCTGCTGCTTGATTTGCCCGAGGAAAGGGCCTGGAGGGGTTTCCTTGAAGTTGCTCTGTGTGTGCATGTGTTCTGCAGTGCTAAGCACTCACTAACCCAGATCTGCTAAAAATCAATAAAGTAATCCACTTACTCCTTGGGACTGCCAACCTTTTTAAGGAGCTCAGAGCTGTTTTGTCTTCTTTCCTCTCCCAAAGAAAGAAAAGAGCTGTGGGGAAGGGGGTGCTGACAGAGCTGGTCTAAAATCAGGCTCTTTGCTCTGGGCAGATCAATAAAAATAATTCCCTACTAAAACTTCATTAGCATGGAATTAAAGCCGCTGGGATCCCGCGTGGTGGGTGAGAATAAATGGTACGGCTAAACCTCAGCACGGCTGGTGCTTAGAACACAAAGCTGCTCACACCTCCCGTTCCCAGAGCTGGACTGAGCATGCAGCTGGCTCTGCCCCTGCTTGGCAAGGGCACAAACCCTCCTGTGCAGCCTGAGGGCAAGGGACAAGCCAGGCTGGCATGGCAGGGAGGTGTGACTCAAGCAGGTGGAAGCGAAACTGGAGTGCAAGAGGGGGTTTGCCTCAAAACAGCATCTGAGTTCTGAGTGCTGATGGGCACCTGGAGACCAAGGGCACGAGGCCACACTGCATCTCTGCATGGGTGCTGGACAGGCAGGCCAGAGCTTTGCCATGACACCAGATCAGAGAAACATCTCTCTGGCAGGTCGTGTGTGGGGCTGCACAAAGTCCCTCTGTTCTCGTGGGGAAGTTTTGGATTTTATTGAGTGTATGTGTTTCTCTGTGTGTGTGTGTGTGAAAAATCACTTCTTTTGAAAGCAGGTTGTTTGCTAAGCTTTTTTGATTGAAAAATGTTTCTTTCGGTCTTGTGGCAGAGGAAAAAAAAACTTGCCCTGCTGAGAAATCCAATTTTCTATTAGGGGATTGAAACAAGCCACCTTGCAGCCTGCTCCTCAGCAACGCCCTGGGTTTCTGCCTGCAGGGCATTGAGGTAGCCCTGCCTCGTGCCTGGCTTTTGCTTCCTGCTCCTAACAAGGATCCCCAGCGTGGCTGTTAAAGGACAGCACTGGAGGCAAAGCCAGTGATATCCTGAAACAGCAAACTTTGCCAACAGGTGAGAAATCCTTGTGGTTGCTGGGATTGATGCCACTTGGATCAGACAGGGTGGAGTGTGGGGCAGCCTCCACTGAACAGGAGCTGTGCCTACATCTCCTGCACCTGGATGTAGCTGTGAACACTTGAAGGACTGGCCTGAGCCGAGGACATTCACTGGGGATGGCCTTGTTGTATGTTGGGGTGGTGGCAGGGCAGGACACAAGCTCAGCTGAACAGGAGAGGGGCAGGACACAGCACCACACAGTCAGAAGCTGCTGCTCTCGTGTGGTCATCAAACCTTTAGTCTCCCTTCCTCAGAGCTCAAAACCTGTGGCCAGTGAGAGGGATGTGTAAGCATTGGTGCTTACCTGCCTCTCCTCCTCTAGAAACAGTTCTGCAGTGCCATTAATGTTTGTGCAGTAAAACAAATGAGATGTGAAAGGTGGCCAGATAGAAAATACAAGAGTGATCTCTGCTGTTTGTATTCCCCCTGCAAGACTGCAGTTGCTTGGTGGTTTTTTGCCTCAGCAGAACCTCCTCTGAATACTGATCTCTTGGTTGTTTTTTTTTTTTTTCATCTGTGAGAAAAAAAGAAGGTGCGTGTAAACTTTGGCCACAGCTAATGGGCTATACAGAATGCTGATACTACTGCCTGCAAACCTCCTTGCTCCTGACAGCAGGCAGGTTATCCATTTGTTCTGCTGTGTGGAGATGCACTCCCAAATGTTAGGTTCCCATTCCCAGGTAAACTCTAAGTCCTGGAGCTGATCTGATGTACCTGCTGCCCATAAAGAGCTGTGCATCCATGCCATGGTGTCCTCCCAATACTGCACATCACCAAGTCCTCACACCCAGATACAGAGCAGAGATTGGAGGAAATAAAATCATCTTTTAAAAATAAAGACTGTTAATAAAAGGGAGAGGAAAAAACCTTTCCCTTGCTTAAACTCTAGCTAGAGATAAATGGCTATGGCAATGTCTGAGAGCAAAGGAAGATACAGAGCTAACAAGGGCAACTTTTCCTTCTCCTGCAGATGTGATACCTCAGGGCTGACTGCACCTCAGCCCGAGCTGCTGCTGGGTGCTCTGCACCGCTCTGGGCTGGCAGATTCCATGCCCTCCCCTTCCAGCATGCTTCCTGCCAAAGGGCAAAATGGGTCCTGGGGTGACCTGGAGGCAGCCAAGTGCCAGAAGGCCCTTGTAGAACACCAAACATCCCAATCTGTTCTTCTCTGGTTTTGTCTTGCTGCTTGCATGCCATGCTCCCCATGGTCTCCCTGGGAAGGCAAAGGCCCTTGCTAGCCCTGAGCCCCCTTTCTCTGCCGTGGGGCTGGTGCCAATGACAGGTCTGCAAGCCACCTTCTCCTCCAGCACACATCTAAGCGCAGACCTCCGGCAAAACTGCTCCCTCCTCCATTCCTTTGAGGTGGCTTCATTTGGGGCTTCCCAGATCAGACACCAGAGCCAGCGGGCTGTGCTGCATCCTTGCCTCTCCCCAGAACTGCAGGGGTTCAGCTGGGGGCTGGCCAGTCTGGGAACTGGGGCTGCTCCTGATTCGGAGCACCAGGCACTGGAGGGGCACTGCTGGGCTCTGCCCCGGCCTGGCGACTGGCTGCTTGTTTCTGCTTATTTATACACATTTCCTGCAGAACTTCATTGTCCGGAGGGCTGGGCATTGGGCTGAAGTTGTGGGTGCAGGTCTGGGGCTGTCTGAAGCACTGCTGCCCTGGCTGTGACTTTACTGACTGCATGCAGCACGGATCGAGCCCCCCGGGCTCTGTCCTATGTCCCACCTCTCCTCACCCCATGCAGCTCTAGCAACTGGTCAGTGAGGCTTTTGGTGCAGTTTGCGTGTCTGTTGTGCTCCTTTGGGTGGGGCTGGCGGTGAGAGTTGAGCTCTGCTGGCCCCAGGAAGGTCCTGGTCCTCCTCAGCCTTGCATTTCCTAGGGGTGGCTGCAGTCCAGCACCACAGGGCCGTGGTGATTTCGGGAGCACAGCTGAGGCAGGATTTGGTGTGGGATGGATGGATATGGAACTCCTCCGGGCTCGGGCCGCTCCTTTGCCTGGCCAGAGCCACCCTCCACACGGCCGGAGCTGCTGGAACTGACACACCGCGCCGAGCCTTCCCTGGTGGAAAAGCAAAGCACCCTCCTCCTTCTCCACGATGCTCCTCCCCTAAACAACCTAACCTCTCCCCCTCCTCCCAATTTATCCCGATCTATAGCGGAGCCGCCGTGCATTGATTGGCGTCCGAGCCGGGCGATTATGCTGCCCGCCCGGTGCGCCGGCACTCCGCAGCGAGCCGAGCCCGCCCTGCTCGGGAGCCGGCGCTGAGCGAGGGCGCGGGGCATGGCTCAGCCCCAGCTGCTGCCGGCGTGAAGCGAGGATGAGCCCGCGGCAGGAGGAAACTGCCCCGGCACCCTCCGAGAGCCCCCGCTCCTGCAGAGCCATGCCCCGAGCCCGGCGGGCTGCGCCGCGCCCGGGCAGCTCTGAAGTTTAGAGGAGGCAGTTGGTGTTGAGAAAGGCGAGCGATGAACTGAAGATTAAACATGTATGGGAATTATCCTCACTTCATTAAGTTTCCTGCGGGCTTTGGCAGTGAGTATTTTACTTGTGTTTGCAGTCTGTGCCTTCTGGGTTAGGTGCAGGAACTGATCCACAGGGGGGATGTAAAGGGAATTTAAAAACGTGTTTAACCTAGCTCGGATGTGGCTGTACCCTACAGTGACCGTGTGCTTGTGACTGAAGCTGTCCTGTGGTTTTATGTGCTGTGAACTTCTGCACAGCCGAACCAGACCGCCTGAAATTTCGCAGGCTCGAGTCAAACCGCTGCGATCCGCTTTGAAGTTGAGCGGATCATTTGGGAGGTGCATGCTTGTGTCTGTGTGTGGTGGCTTGAATCTCTTCATTTTAAGAACAGGATCAAACCAAGTAAGCATCTTTCCAATTTAATTTTTATCAAATTGTTGGGGGAAAAAATTACTTTTCAAACATAAAACGCCTCCCAAGAAAATCTTAAGAGGGCTCATTCCTTGTCTTGTGGGGCTATCTCCTGCCCTTGTGACACGGATCCCACCATAATCGTGTGGAGCTGTGTCACATTAGCCAAGGGAGGCTGCCCAGGGGGACAGCGAGGGGCTGGGGCTGCGACACTCCCGTGCCCACCGCGAGCGAGCCCTGGCTGCGGAAACCGCGGCTGCTCTTGGGAAATGAACTTTGCCATTTCTCGCTCTTTAATTTTTATCCGAAGTTATTCCCCTCGCCCTGGCACGGGGGATGTGCGAGGGGAATGGGTTGGGGAGCTGCAGGTCGGAGGGCTCGGCTGCCAGGGGCTGGGAGCACCCACCCATGGATTGCTGAGGGAAGTGCTGATGGAACCTAACGTGCACGCCTATGCAAAGGCTTGGTACCTCCGGAAAGCTCTTTAAGTTGTTCCCAGCCCTTCAAGGCGGATAAATGCCTCCCGGATTCGCTGTGGAGGCCCCCAGGCTGGGCACATCAGCCTGTTATTTCTCTGCTGGAGGAGCAGTTCCTGCAGACATCGGATTGCACATGGGATGTTCCCACCATGTGTATATTTCTTTTCCTCCTCCCTTTTCCACCAGATGCTCACCCTCTGGTAATTCTCCAACTCCAGAAAAGTCATTGGTATTGCATCAAGTTATCCTCAAGTTTCACAAGCGCTTGGCTTTCCAAAATACCTTTTTAGGCTGTTTCTGCAGAAAAGGGATGACTCGTTGGCAGAATCTATTGCTCACTGGTGTTCTTAAGGATCCGGCAAAGACAAGCTGAACTCTCTCCTGTTGCTGCAATAACAACCAAACAATGAAAGTGTTATTTGTGTTTAATTTATTTCTATTACAAGTTTGCAATGAACCAAAAGAAAAGTGACGTTCAAGCTGATCTTCCTAAGAACCAGGCAGAGATCCCTGTAGGGACAAGGGTCACCACACTCAGCAGAGCCTTTGGGAGATTTTTAGGAGAGGAAATTGGTAATAGCAGCAGAGGGATTTCTGTTCCACCAATAAAGGTGAAGGGACTCCAGCAGTTCAGCATATTGGGAGTTTAACTTCCATTTGAAGTATTAAACTGGTGTTTTAACCTGCTTCCAGCTTGGTATTAGAAACAGAGGTGTTTTCTGTATGTGAATGCCTGGCAGAGAGGCAAAAGCATTGGCCAAGTTTTGTTTGGGATGCTTTAGAGCAGTCCCTCTGTCCTGTCTTGTGCTCCCTGGCTGGAGTTTCTCGCTCCTGGCCACACTCCCTTCAAAGCCAGAGGGCTTCCATGTCCCTGTGGCAGCTTGGTGATGTGGCAGCTCCCTCTCCTTGGGTGGCTGGGTCTGCAGAGGGGATTCTGGCTGGCTGAGAAAACAGTGCCTGTTCTGGTCAGACAGCTGTGTGAGAGGGCAGCCAGGCTTTGGAGGATGGAAGGGATCTTCCACTGCCTTGGGTCCTCAGCACAAAGCCCATGCAGGCAGCCTGCAGCTCCATCAGGCCCACGATGTGCTCCTGGTGGTTACTGCTCCCCCAGCCTTGGAAAAGCTGTGAAACTGTTCCTGGATGTGCATTAGGGGGAACATCAGGATGCCAGGGCAGTGTCCAGACTGAGCTGTCAGCTTGTAGCATTCATTGCACGGCGTTGCTGGAGGGCAGAGTTAAGGTGATGCAGGTTCTGCTGTTCTTCTTGCATTCAGATTTCCTTTAGCTCTGGAATTCTGGGCTTCAATTTCAGCATAATGGCAAAAAAAAGCAAAAAATCATCTACTCACTGTCTTTCTCTTTGCTTTCAGGTAGCTGTTACATCTGCTTTACCTTAATTTTCTCTGCTTTCAGGTTAGAAATAAGGTACATGTTTTTGATGGTGTGTGTAACACTCACTTTGATCTTAAACATCTGAATAGCACCACCAAATTTGTCTGAGAAAGTGCATCCACAACTTGGCCATAAGCACATGATTTATGATGAGAAAAGGACAATCAGACTCCAAGGTGTCACAGAGGAGTTTGTAGAATAACAGGGAAAATGCTGAGACGAGTCACCCTTAGACATCTAAAGCAGGAGATGTGCTGGACTAAGGCTGGGCTACAGGAGCAAAGAAAGGGCTTCAAAATGTGTTTTTATTCTCCAGAAGGATGCATTTCACCCTAAGCCCAGCTCCCGGGGCAAGGAAAGATGCTGTGCTGGCTGTCCTCTCTCTGAGCACTCTCTGGCACAGTTGGTTGGGGACAAGAACTAACTTGGCTCCTCCACAAAGTCTCTTTTATTAGCACTCATGTAACTTGGCCTGTGGCCACGCCACCTCCGGCTGCAATCTTGTCAGCTCTCCCAGGCAAAGCAGGGTTAGGCCAGGTCGTGTAGGGGATAGGGAGAGGAAAACCCAGATTGTGCCTGGGCTGGCTCTGCTGCCTGGCTGGCTGGCACCTTTTTCACACATGTTGTCCCAGGTTTTGTGACCTGCAGGATGCTTTTTCCTCTGGACGTCGTGGCTTGCTGTGTCCATCCTATAATTGTGGATGTGCGGATGGAAAAGAGCCCTTTGACCCAGCAAAAGTGTGAGAAAATCCAGTGATTGAGCAGCTCTGGCATCCAGGAAAAGGAAATTTTAAATTTTGTGAAATTTTTTCTTTTCAAACAAGAGACACTTGCCTTCAGTTGCCTGGGGCAAGCACAGGTCTTGCAGTCAGTGGGATCCATTCTCCTGGGGACCTGTAGCCTCTCCACAAATTCAAAGGCAACTGTAGAAATTTGTACCTGTTTTTTCCTGGTGGCTGCTGGCCAAGTGGGAAATCTGATCAAACAATCATGGAAAAAAACCTTCAGGCCTCAAATTTAACAACTTTTAAGGAACTTGATCCAACTCTTGTGTGTCACTGTGGTCACCAGGGAGATGTGGTACATTATTAGGGTGAGTAAATTTGGCTTGCAGGTTTTTTTAAATTACTTGATGTGTAGTTGCTCAAGGAGTCCTTCTCTGGTGCAGGCTCAGCAGCAGATGCTGTTTTGAGGTCTTGGCCTGATTTGACTGAAGTTGGACAGTGGGTCAATAGCTTGGTACGTCCAAGGCCGTTTGGACCCCACCCACAGCTTCTTGTGGCCAGGTTTTGGATGGCCCCTGCTTGCAAAGGGGGCACAGGAGCATTACCAGAGAAGGGAGGAAGCAGCTCTTCCCACCACCTGGGGAGCTGAGGGAAACTTTCTTCTGTAGGTCCCTGTTGGAGAAACCCCTGCTCCCATCTGTGCCACTGCAGCTCCTGGAAGTTTTGCTCCTTGTTTTTAGCGGTCAGGGAGGCTGCATTATTTATGGACGTGGAGTTGAGCAGGAAGAGAGCAACAGAGAGGTTACTGGACCTTAAAAGCAAGGCAAACCCACTAACCTTTCTGTGGGATAGTAGCATGGCAGTTTTTACTGTCTGTGGGAATCTGCTTGGACAGTTAAAAATATCTCCAGAAAGAGAGGAGTTTTTTGGTTCATCTTCTGGGTATTAAACAAAAACAACTTCTGCAGTCACAGCAGCAAAACCTGGCTTGATTCCAGTTATCATGGGTATCCTGCTACCATAACTGCAGCCAGTTTCAGGAGTGTTTCTCACAGGTATTTCCCTTTCCAGGTGATCCCCAAGGACGAGCTGTTTGCCAGGCTGCACCTCCCACACACACTCATGCTCCTCTCCAGCCCTCCTCTGCCTGTCTCTTCCCACTTCTCGGTGGTTTCTGATCTGCACAGGATGAAGTATCTGCAAAGTCATGTGTCAGGCAGGGCAGCTCACACCTTTAAATGTTTGTGAACCTTTTTTCTGAAGCCTCAGGAGCATAAGTGTTTTTCATTGTTTGATGACTTCCAGCTTTTGATTCTTTCTGATATTAAAAAGGAAACTGTGAATGTTGGAGTATCATCATCTCTAGGCTTGCCAGGGATCTTCAAGGATTGTTTTAGGCCTTAGATGAGGTCAGACCCAGGTGTTGAACATGGGTATTTCTCTCAAGGCTTTGCTGGGTGTTAGAGCTGAAGGGGCATTAGCCAAAACAAACTTGCAGCCTGTGGTGGTTAAACAGACAGTGTGTGCTGTGCTTGGGTGTTTCTGGTCTCTGCACTTTGATTCTTCTTTCTGCTCAGGTGTAACTGCTGAAGCTGATGTTTGCTGCCATTATTTGTGTGAAAATCAAGACAGCTTTATTGGTTGCAGCCTGGTTCCTTCTCTTCCTACTGCCTTCACCAAGGTATTTGGGGGCACTTGTGTGCTCTTGCAAAAGAGAAGTCTTTGTTCCCACACCTTCCTCAGCTTTACCTGTGAAGTGCTCTGAGCACTGAGGTGCTCTGAGGTGCATCCAAAGTGCCTTTATCCAGCCCACCTTGGTTCAGTTTTGCTGTGTTAGCCCAGACCTGGCTGTTTAGCGTTGGTGTGGTGGATCTGGAGCTTCTGTGCTCTGCAGGTGCATCTGTTGGACACCTACACATCTGCTGTGATGTAGGTGGTGTTCTTCTACTTTTATGAGGCTATTCATGCAAGTTTCCTGTCCCTGAATTAGAATTTTGCTGAAGTGAAGATGAAGCGCATTTGGAAGTCGAGTATCAAAGCTTTGTGTGCTTGCTCAGCTTCAGTAGCCGGTGGGTGAGGGCAGTGCTGTTGCTTTTGTCCTCAAGGGCAATAATTTCAAAATGCAGAGAACCGAGTATTTCTTGGGGTCTTTCTTCATCCTTTTTCCTAATGCCAGCAGAGATGCCTAGGCTGACAATGGATATGATCCTTATTCTGAATGCTGAAGAAACACTATGGACACTGTATCTGTGTGTGTGTATGCACTTCCAGCTGCTCCCTGCCACAAACAGTGTTGTAATTTGCAGAGCCACTTCGAAACACCCAGAAGCAAGTTCTTCCTTCTAAACCTGTGCATCCTTCAAAGAGAAGGCTGGAGTGTGTGTTTGTGTTTAAGGCAGCTTGTGGAGAGTTGATGGAGGCACTGGGTTCTCCAGGCAGTGCATGTTTGCAGCAGAGATACTGGAAAATCCACACAATCCTCCTGTCCTCCCTTCCCCTGCTCCTCCAGGAGAGAAATAAATTGAGCAGCCCTGAACTTGGGCAGGAAACTCTCTGTCCAGGCATTAATGTGGAGAAGGGAAGCAGGGAAGAAGGACAAACAGCCGCACTTGTGGACCAGGAACAAGCCAAGGATGAATGCGCAGGGGGTGGTGAGAAGCGGCAGCGAGCCCTGGTGCTCGGTGCAGGTCCCAGCTGCTCTTCCCCAGCTGGCGTGGGGACGTGGCCAGCGTGGCCGGTGCCCTGTGCTCGGGGCGTCCCCGGCCCTGCTGTCACCTCGCATTACCTGATGGACACGCTGCAGGCCCGGCTAAATGTCACCTGTGCCCAGTGCAGGCGGGGGCGGCCGGCTGGGGCTGGCGTGCAGGACTGGCTCCTGTCTCCCCAGCCCAGCCTGCTCTGTCCACAGCTGCTTCCCTGCTGGAGCAGCTCCTCTCCAGCCCTGTTCCACTGCCATCCGTCTGTCTCCCAAATGATGAGGGAAAATACCTGGAGTAAAGCCGTTCCATCCCGGCGAACCCCAGACCTTTCTGGGTTCTGCTGGGAGATGTGGGACACAGACCATGAGTATTTTCTTGCAAGTCATTTAATTTAATTATTTTCCTTCAAAACTTGTCCGTTTGCACAGTCCCAACCTCCCTGGCTTCTTTGAACTGAAACAAGTTTGAGTGCATTCAGCTGAGCGAATAATTAACCCCAGGGTCAAGGATGCTTTGGCATGGCTCTTCCTGCACACCTTTCAGCCATGAAAATTGTTCCTCTCAAAGCTGATAGTCTGCTAACAGTCATTTCTTATATCCTTCTCTGAGCACTCTAGCCTGAAAATGAGAAGCTGAGAGGAGGATTTTCCCCAGGTGCAGGAGAATGCATTTCTGCTCCCCTGGCAGATGACTTAGCTGACTTATCCCAGAAGGGGACTGGAAATCAAAGTTTTTTGTTGTTTGTGGGCTTTTTGTAGTCATTGTTGTGCTTTTCTAAATGGGGGCTTTATTCCCGTTTGTAACAGGTGGATAAAGTTGTCGTTTGGTAAGTGGGAAGGTAACATTGCTGGATTTGACCAAGGGGTTTATCAGAGCCTTGGCAGGACAGCGTAGCCAGGCACTGTAGAAACAAGCATGTTAACTCTGGTTTGTGCCATCAGGCCCTGGCAAAGCCTGGCTTTACACCTCTATGCTCTCCAGTAGGTATTTTCATTTATCCATCCATCTCCACCAGCAAAAGCTCCTTCGTGCACTCACACATCCTCTTTGGTATCTCATGGGATAACAGAGGTACAAACCCTCCAGGTTTCCTGGCTTTGACCTTTGAGCCCATCCTGGGGTCTAGGGGATTCGCCTGGGCACAGCCCTGAAACATTTGCCCCTTGGCAGAGGCAGGAGCCCACCATGGGGCTTGCACTGACCAGCAGCCTTGCCCTGGGTCCTTGTGAAACTTGGAGCCTCTCTAATGGAGGAACTTAGCAGGGACAGCATTTCTGTAAGCTGTGGCATAAAAGCAAACACTTAACTCTCCTGAGTGTCTTTTCTTATTGGTTTAAATCTTCTGCGTGATACTTTCAAAATATGCCCTTTTCTGTGTTAATGGAAAAGGATGAAGAATCATTCTTCTGCTCAGCTGTGCTGGTGTGATAGATCTCTGCCCAGTATCCCCTGCAATGACTTATTTTCCAGGCTGAGGAATCCTCAAAGGTAATGTTGTTTACCTAGTTATTTAAAGAGGCGTAAAAGCAAATTCTTTCTAGGTCTGTGCTACAGATGCTGGGGAGGACTGTGTGTAGTGGTACCACAGGTGATGAAAAATGCATTTGCTTTTCTCTGAAGCTGATAATGGCCCCAGTCAGGTCCTTTTAAGCCCCAAGAAACATCTGAGGTGCCTGTGTGAGCTGAGTGCTTGCTTAGGTAAGGGGGGGTCCAGGCAAACAGCACATCCTCTGCCCAGTGCGAAAGGCACTCTGTCCCTGGGATGAAGGACTGGAGCACTCAGAATCCATTCCAAGGTAGGGATTTTGCTGTCTGCACACAGAAAGCAGGCAGTGTGTCTCCCTGCTGGTGGCAGGGGGATGTGGGGTGACTCTGTGGCAGCAGGCAGGAGCCCAGGCCCTGCCTCCAGACCGCCTGGCTGCCTCTGAGGCTTCTGCTGTTGTCATTGAGCTGGCTTCGTCTTGCTGCACATTGCTTTCCCACTGGGAGAATTGATCCAAAAAGCCAAAGCAAGAATTGACAAAGACCTTTTCTCCCCCTCCCTCAGCAGAATTAAGTCTGAAGTAGGTTGATAACGGCGGATCGAGTCCTCCTTGACTCTGACAAATGTCTTTAATGTTATTCAGCAAGCTGACCTTTTCCCGTCTTTATTGTGCATCTTCCCTCTGAATCAGATTTGATTGTTACTTCAGGTAGAATAACAAGCACTGTCACGTAAATAACTTTGCAATAATGTTAAAAGGAGGAAAAAACCACAAACAAACAGAACACCAAAGCGCTGCCTTACCTGCAAACGCAACGGGAGAATGTATCCTCTGTGCCAGCCATGGAAAACCAAATGTGTGACCTTCCCACACAACATCTTTGCCTTGCTACTCCAGGGAATGATCTCCTGTGCTGGAAAACCGACAGAGAAATAATGGTTCACAGAAATGTTAATGACAGCTAATGCTAACTAGGGCTGGTAAATTCTAAGGGAGGGAGAAAAGGTCATGGAAATCCTTAAAATGCACCTAGATGCACGAGCCATTGGGACTCGTGGGCATTTGATGCCTAGATACCCTCTGAATATTTGAGACTTACAGAAGACAGTGTTTGGGCCTTGGTTAAGCCTTAGAGTCTGCCCTGAAGGGGCAATGATCAGGGTTATATTGTTTTTCCACACCACCTCTTCCTCAGCAGGGTTCAGGGGCAGATGGATCTTGTGGGGCTACTGTGAGCCTCAGCTTGGTGATGTGCACTGCAGCTCTTTAGTGTGGAGGGAGGAAACCCTCTGTCCTTGTAGCTGTGATAGTGCCCTGGCACATCTGTGTGGCCAGAGTCTCTGCTCTGATTTGTACAAATGAGGAAAAATAAAGGATAAGTGGTTTCGTGGCTGCCTTGTCCTGGAACTTGCATTGCTAGCGTGTCATGAGCTGTTCCTGGGTTGCTGCAGCTCCTGTGGAAGATGCTGGCATCCAGCTCTGAGAGTGAACATGTGAAAAGGCACAGTGGAGACACACCTGGGTGGGAAGGGGGAAAACAAAGCTGTGGGAGCACAAGGCCAGAGCCATCTCAAGGAGCAGAGATGCTTCACAAGACATGAGGAACATTCAGTTTCCAGGCTGGCTGGTGAGGATTTTAGGGTTCAGAAGTGTGCTGTCTCTAGAGCTGGCTTGGACAAAAGAAATGAGACCTCAGGGAAGAGTTCAGAGGAAACCAGCCTGGGGCAGGCAGTGGTGTCTTCCTCCGAGTCTGCTGAGGCTCCAGAGCGGAGAAGGAATATTTTGTTATGAAGCATTATCTCCACAATAAGTTTTGTTGCTGTATATTGTGGTTTCTTTAGTTCCTTTCTTCTGCTAAGGTTGGGATTAAATGTGTGAGATGGTATTTCTTGTTTGGACTCAGATGTTTATTAGTTCTTATCTATGTTACAGTCTTACAAACCGTGAGTTCTACAGCACTTCACTCTAACAAACTGAAAATGGAGCCCCATCTCTCTCTCTACAAGGCATTTTAAGGATAAACTGTCTAATTAAGAAATGACACTTAAATTATTTTTACTTTTGACCCAATAACCTACCACCTGTGGCCTGCAATGAGGACTTTTTTATCCAATTACACAAAACCACCCAAACCCATAGAGAAGGTGAAGAAGGACCCTGCTCTGCCCTAAAACCTCCATCTTGCTTTATATATATTACTGTATTCTAAACCCTTAAACTCTAAGTGGTATTACACACTTCTATTCAAACTACACACTCATCATCTTAGTTTTATAATTTAATTTTGGAAGTCTTCTCTATGGTCTCAGGTTGAATGCAGTGTTCTCTTGGGGGTCAGTGCCTGGCAGCACAGAAAGTCTGAAATTCTCAGCAACCAGGGTTCCAACAGTATATAGCTAATTTTCTTATACTATAACCAACATTTTGTTCTTTTCCCTTCATAGCACGCTTTGCTGCTTGGCTTTGAGGCTGGGTCAGCATTTTAAGCTGGCACAACTGATGCCGTCCAGCCCATGGCTGTTCCACTCATTGTGCTTCACCTCTCTGCTTCTCCTGCAGATTCCCCGGTGCACCACGGCAGCCCCACGTCCGTGAGCCTGTCCTCGGGCCTTTCCTCGGGCAGCGCAGTGGAGGGGCCCCACGGCTACCTGGAGCCCCCCGGGAACGCTGCGCGGGCGCTGCCGTCGCCCATGAGCGCCATCGGCTCCCCGGTGAACGCCCTGGGCTCGCCCTACAGGGTCATCGCCTCCTCCCTGGGCTCCCACCCCGTTGCCCTGTCCTCGGCCCCGGGCATGAATTTCATGCCACACGCCAGCCCACAGGTGGGGATGTGCATGCTTTCTTCCTTCCAGTTCGGTGTTCAGGACGGGTGAAGTCCCAAAGCTCGAGGGAGAGGATTGGCTGGTGGGGAGTTGGGCCGCTCAGGGAGCTCAGCTGGAGAGAACATTTTCTAGCGTGTGAATCTGCATTAATCACCCTTGCACAAGCATTTGGAGAAGAGGTTTTAAAGCCTAGGAGAAATCCAGCCTTGGGAACTGAGGAAGACAGCTGTCAAAAACCAGAACAAGTCAGCATTGGAAATTGAGGAGAAAGTAGTGAAAGTAAGATGCACACAAGTGCCACAAGAAAACAGAGTAGAAAACAGAGACCACACCAGTTTTAAAATATCGTACAGGATAAGGGAAGAGAGCTGATTTCCAGCTTTGTTCTCCCTGTGGGTGCAGTCCAGCTCCCCTCTGCTGCATCTGTTGCAGTGTATAATTACTGTACATGGAAATAGACAGGATAGCCAAGGGCTGCAGCGCGTGAAATGCTGCCCTTCCTCCTGCAAAAGCATATCTACTTCGTTTGGTTACCTGGAAAGGAGACAGGCTTTCTAGGGAGAGACAAATGTTAATGCTAAATGCCAGCCACCTACTGTGTTGCGTATAAACTTGGCCTGAAGCAAAATGAAGCACTCCCATCCTTAGTTTCCCTGAAGCTGAGGTTTCCCTTCCAGACAGGGGGGAGACCCAGGGCTGGTGCCTCCCCAGAGCCATGGATGGGCTGGGAGCCTCCCAGGATGGCTCTGTGGGATGGAGACACGCTGCTCCAAAAGCCTGGCACCTCCTCCTGCGTTTCTGGTGGCAGTGTGGCATCTTGACAGAGAGCTGAAATGTTCTGGGTGTCCAGATCTAAGTGAAAATTCTGCCTCTTATGAGCAAGATTTTGTGTTTTATTAGTGGGACCTGAAGGTAGGAAGTGCTCAGAAGCCTCGTGGCTGCTGCTGAGGAAAAAGCAAGGAGATGGTCCCCAAGTCCTCTCTGCCTCATACCCTGCTGCTACTCCTTGGAATGCCTGAAGCTCTTCTTAGTGCCTGGAAAGCTGGGAAAGGATAGTATGGGGAGGCCCCTGAAGAGCTCTGAAAGAGGATGAGGTTTGGCTTACCTTTCCCCAGCATCCTCAACTCCTGTGTGGGCCCCAGCTGTCAGCAGTGGGAATGCTGCAGGATCCCTGTTCCCCTTGCACCATACAGCTGTTCCCCATGGATCTGACGGTATTTGTGCCCGTGACATCAAGGACGGGATGGTTGGACAGGAAATTGTGGCAGCACTGGCTGGTTGGAAGCCTTTCCTTTGGGACTGGGGATGCTCTGGGAAGTGGTTTCCCCAGCTGGGCGCTGTGCCAAGTTCCCAGATCTGAGGAGAAGGTTCCATTTGTGTTGCCTCTAATGCAAGGAGACAGCTGGGCCCTGGGGATTCAGCAGGGAGGCAGCTAATGGATTTGGGTTCAAGCAGTTGTCCCAGATATCATACATGATTGCACTTAACCTGCAGGAGTCAAGCTCTAAGGACACTGATGGCTAAAGCTGCCCTATGTGTCCCCCTCCCATGTACCCTCTCTCCCTTTTATTGTTTCAAATGCAGGCAGGGAGGAAGAAAAGGTGGTACCCGAGTTCTGAGTAACATTTCAAACCATAAAAAGTTCCTCCTGGCTCAGCGTTTTGCCAAGATGATGGACACTCGTGGGGAGGAAAGGATTTATTTCTCCTTTCCTTGGCCTGGATTTTGAAGCCTAAGGATTTACAGTTGCCAGTGCCTGGTTTGAGTCTCTGCTGGGGAAGTTGAACCTCTGTTCCTCTGGGCAGTTTTTCCCAATACACTTCTATTTCCTAGTGGAGCAAAATGACTTGGCTCCTGATTTTTGCTGGATAATTTTTACTTTTCATGTTATTAAGACCTTTGAAGCTTTGAAAATGAAGGGATAGCAGTGAGGGAAGATGAGAACAGGCTTCACCTTTTTATTTTTCTAATGACAGATCCAAAAATTCCAATGGGATGAACCCTTGTTCTTTAGTGTAATTTACTGTGGAAATTGCCACTTTTTTGTGGGAAATGTGCAGTTTCTTGGAGCAAATGGAGAACTTCCTGTAACATGCATGAAATCCACTGTTTTAAATGTTACAGAGATTGGAATGAAGGCTCGAGCTGGGTCTTCATCCAAACCCTTGTTTTCTATCCCTGCTTCTGCCTTCTTGCTGGGAAGAAGAATTTGAGCTGATAAACTGGCATGACTGTTCCAAACAAACCCAGGGATGGAACAACCATCCCCAGCCCTCAACCCACGGCAGTGGGGAAGGTGATTTGGTGGCGGATGGTGGGCTTGGAGAGACATTGCTCTGCCCAGACAGCTTTTGACAGGTTGTGCTCAATGGCCCTTAATCCTCCCTGCCCTGCCCAGGGTGGCTCCAAAGCAAACAGCAATAAACCAAAGCCCTGGGACACGTCAGGCTTGGGTCTCTAATCAATGTGGGTTTGTAACCTTTAACTTCAGCAGCCACGAGCAGCTCCTGGGGATCTCAGCTGGGGGCTCTGCATCCTTTGCCTGCTGATTTTTAGATGCTCGGCCCAATCCCTTTTTTTTTTTTTTTTAATTTTTAAATCTGGTAAACCCAAATCTGCCACCTGTGATAGTGTTTGGGAGCCTAAGTCCCAGAGAGTCACCAAATGGCCATGTTTTCATGGGTATATGCAGATATTGTGAGTCAGGGAAGCTAACTCACTAATTTTTAATTTTTTTATTTTGTTTTTAAACACCATTGCAGCTTCCCTAGCCATGCAGCAGTGCAGGTTTGATTGTAACAAATCACCTGTCTGCAAAGCTCTGCTTTACTAAGCTGTAAGTGCTTCCAGCTGCCAGCAGCCAGTGATCAGCATCCTCTAATGAAGCAGCCAGGATCCCACCAGCCTCATGGCTTGGAGGCTGTAGCTGAGCAGCTGAGGTTACTGCCTGCCCTTTTCCAGCTCTGCTTAGTCCTGGCTTTGATTACAACATCAGGCAGTGTCTGCTTTAGTGCCTGCTTAAACCCCTCCTGCTGCATTCAGCAGAGGATGTCTGTCTGCCCACGGCAGCCCCGTGGACTTGCTGGGGATAAGCTTGTGGGACAGGCCTGGCAGGACCAGCAAGGGAAGGGTCAGCTCCATTTGGGAATCGTGTCACTGAGATGTGAGTCTCTCCCCTCTAACCTGTCTTGTGGCTTCTGCAGCTCAACGTCCTGAACAACGTCAGCAGCTCGGAGGATGTCAAGCCCTTGCCAGGTCTCCCGGGGATGGGAAACATGAATTATCCATCCACAAGTCCAGGGTCCCTAGCCAAACATATCTGTGCCATCTGTGGGGACAGATCCTCAGGTAGGAGATTTTCTTCCCTGGGGAAGGCTTTGTGCAGTGAGAGCTCTCCTGGTGCTCTGAAGCAAGGCTTGTGCAGCACTGGAGGCTTGCTGGGGCCATGCTGGCATGGCAGGATCATGGCTGGGTCTGGCTGTCTGTATTGCAGATTAGTGCCCAAAACTGAGCAAACCTAAATGCTGTGCTCTTCTCCCTCCCGTGTATAATCTCATTTCAATTTCTGTCCCTGTAAACCTACCAAAACCTCTGTGTTCCCATTTGCCTGTGCCATGTGTTAGCTGGGTTCTGGCTGTGTCTGGGTATTCTCTTCTACCCCAGTGAGCCTTGCAAACCCGTGTCAGTGCACCCCATTTGCTGCCTGTGGCTGTTCTTCAGCTAAGATGCTCCACATCATTCCACTGGCATGCAGCCCCTCCTTATCCCAGAAAAGCAGTGGTCCTGTGGTTTGACTGCTGCTAAGACTCACTGAAGCCAGTTCAGCCTGCCAAGGTCATACCCTGCAGTTTTGTCACCTCTGGGTTTGGGTTGAGCTCCTCCATGCTGGAAGGAAGGGAAAACACCCGCCTGCCCAGCCTTTCTCTTGCCTCCCCAGGGAAGCACTATGGGGTGTACAGCTGTGAGGGCTGCAAAGGCTTCTTCAAGAGGACGATCCGGAAGGATCTGATCTACACCTGCCGGGATAACAAGGATTGCCTCATCGACAAGCGCCAGCGCAACCGCTGCCAGTACTGCCGCTATCAGAAGTGCCTCGCCATGGGCATGAAGAGGGAAGGTAGGGCTGGGGCTGCTGGAAGCAATGGGATTGGAGAAATTTTCCTTCATTCATTAGGAGAAATCGGGCTCTTGGTGACCCCTCAAGGCTGGTGCATTCCAAAAACCCACACTGAGAGCATCAGGGCGTTTTGGACCTCGCTGCGTAAAGGAAACGAGAGTCGTGGTTTAGGTTGGAAAAGACTTCTTAAGATCAAGTCGAACCATTGGCCCAGCAATGCAGATTCCACCACTAAACCCTGTCCCTAAGTGCCACAGCTACCTGTCCTTTAATTACTCTGGCGTGGTGACTCAGCCACCTCCCTGGGCAGCCTGTTCCCGTGTTTGACAGCCCCTTCTGTGAGGAATTTTTTCCTAAAAAGGAGAGGGGCTAATAAGGCAAGAGACAATGGGGAAGCTGTTACAGTGTATTTTTCTTCTCACCTAAACACACACAAACTGGTGAATATTGAAGCTTTTAACTGATTTTGACCCAACCTTGCCTCTAGTTAGTGACCCTTAATGGCTTGGACCCCTTGGAAACCCGTAAAACTCTGCTGGGGACAGCACCCAGCAGTGAGGGCTCCTGCAGCCTTCTTGTCTCCTTTGTGAAGAGCAGCTTCCTTTTTTTGTTTTTGATTCGCTGACTTCATTTGTCACCACCTAATTCTTGTACTGGAGGATAAGGGTGAATGATTTATTTCTATCTCTTATTTTATACTTCTTTGTCATTGTCATTTCCACTCTTAACCTCACCTGCTGAGCTGGATTGTTTCCCAAATTATACTAACAGATGCAAGGTCAGGAAGTGACAACCAGCACAGCATTTAAGCTCATTTTTTTCTAAGACAAAGTAACAGAGCTGCTTGGGGAAGCAGCTGTAACATTGGGCATGAGCAGCATCACCAAAGCTGTGCTGCCTCAAGCTCATAGGGCAGCAGGGGACTGCAAAATCCCAGGCTGGAATCAAAGACTTAATCCCAGGCATAGCTCCCTCTCCCAGCCAGGTGCAAAGTGGTTGAGAGGACCAGGGTGTTAACACAACCTCCTTTAGCAGAGAGTGAAAATTTAAACCCCAGGATCCCAGTGGATCCTGTGGGAGTTTGGCTGCAGCAATCACAGGGGCTTTTTTTTGGGAGCTGCAGAAAATGGGGACAGAGTGCAGCTTGAGTTCAGGGGCTGACTGATGGGACTGGTATTTCCATGCCATGTTCTTTCTTCCAATAAGGTTTTGGTGACTTCAGAAACACTTGCATGGTTTTTCTTGCCCATTACTCCAAAGAGCACGAACACAAATGTTCCCCCCAGCAGGCTGGCATATACTTGTGTCCTGTGTTGCCCTCCCTCACAAGCCCCACTGATCCATCTCCCTGGGTGCTGCCATTTCTCCCCAGCAGTGAACTAAACAAATATCATGCCTGCTGGCCACTTCTTTTCTTAAGCAGGATTGTCATGTTTCCTTTGGGATTTCTCCAAAAAAAAAAAAAGTGTATCCAGGACTTCTGTTGCACACAAGATACACAGGTCCTACACCAAGCTGTCTTACACACAGCAGCCCTGGGAGTTAATAACTGAGCTTTGGAGAGAAGGTCATGGTTCTGTGCCTTCAGTCAGTAGCTATTTTGGAAAACACACAGAGAGGGGAGAAGGGAGTGAAGTGTTGGGGCACTGATGTACAAAGAACTTTCTAGTGGGCAGGATTAGGAAGAGAGGTGGTAGAGGGAGAGGTGATGCCAGGGCTGGGCCAGGCTGGGTAGGATTTTGCTCAAGAACGAGACAAGCAGCATGTGTAAATCCAGCTGGGGGCTTGGGACTGCCTAGCCCTGCTGCTGGATGCTCTGGCTGCTGTGAAAGCATTCTGGGACTGTTGGAAGCACGCCGAGAGCACACAAAACCTGTCTGTGAGTGCTGGGTCCCTCCTGCCTCCTCCAGGGCCTAGTGACAGCCGAGCCCAGGCTGCCACCTGCAGGTATCAACTCCTCTTCCCTCTGTTCTGGAGCTTCATACCTTGGAAATCACAATCTTTGGTCAAATTTGGAGCCTACTGATCTGCAGCAACCTCAGAGCTCTTGCTGTGGGAGCAGCCATTTGAATGGGTGTACATCTGAAATACCCATTTATTTCTGTTCTGCCCCTCCTGAGAGGGTTTCTCATGCCACCCGTGGGGACCCCTGTGAGCAGATGAGCGTGGCTGTGGCTGCAGGGCCGTGTTTGTGTCCCACAGCTGTGCAGGAGGAGAGGCAGAGGAGCAGGGAGCGCGGGGAGCACGAGGCCGAGTCCACGAGCAGTGGCAGTGAGGACATGCCCGTGGAGAGGATCCTGGAGGCTGAGCTGGCAGTGGAGCCCAAAACGGAGGCGTACAGCGACGTGGGCACGGAGAGCTCGGTAAGAGCCCCTGGCATCCCCTGCAGCCAGAGATTTCAGCTGGGGCTTGAGCAGACAAACAACTGTGAGAACAACAAGCATTTTACAAGGGGGTTTTGCTCCACACCACCTAAAAATCACCAACAGTTTCTCTTTTGGAGCTGCTCTGAAGGACAACTAGAAACAGCCTATGTGTTATTTTCCAAGTGTTTTTTCCCAAGTCTCCTTTAGTTTCAAGGAGTAGATGAGGAAATAGATGCTGGAGAGTCTGAGCCCTGTGCTGGCTTTCACACGAGCATAGCCCTGAACACTTCTTGTCTGCCCCTGTGACCAAGACTGGGGTGGAGCTGAACACAGCAGGTTTACTGCTGTGGTTTTACTGGTTTGGATGAAACTGCTGCTCATGCCTGTTCAGGGGCTGCTCCCTGGCTTTTAGATATGCCCTGGGGAGCAGGACTGCAGCTGGCCATGAGGGACTTGCTTTGCAAAGGGCAGCAAGCAAACAGAAAAGTCTAGCAACCAGCTTGGTGCCTTAGGATTTTAGCTTTTATATTTCTCAGATCCTGTACTGCTTTAGTGTATAACTCTAAACTCCATACACAGTGTTAGCTACTGTCTTCACATTTTGGTCAGACAAAGCAATCCTTCTGGGCCTGAAACTCCAGGGCATCCTACAGCCTCAGGCCTTGAAAAGTATAAAAAAAAGTGAATTGGAGGGAAGCAAACTGTGGATGTAAGACTTCATTACCTAAAGCTGTAATTGGAGGATTAACACCTGATATGTAAATGGATCAAACTTAAAATTGTCTGAAAAACTTGTGACCATCGTCCATTTTGGGTGTAGCATCTTGGGTGGCTTTGACTGCCCAAGGTGTGCCTATTGAAGGCCTTCAATAAATACCCACTTTTACCCTCTTAATTTGGTCTAGCCTCTGCTCTAGGTAGCCATTCCAAGGCATCAAGCTGACTTGGCTGGCTGCAGAGGGGGCAGTGGTAACAAATATCTGCCCTTCCCAACAGCACCCACCTGATTTTTGGCAGTTTGAGTGTTGTACTTGTGGCATTGAGTATCACTAACTCGATACCGTGTGCAGCACAGAGTGTGATTATCAAAAATTTTTCTTTGATGAATTCTCCTCTTTTCCTCTGCTCTTTTCCTATTGATACCCCTCTCTGTTAGACGAACGACCCTGTCACCAACATCTGCCACGCTGCTGACAAGCAGCTCTTCACCCTGGTCGAGTGGGCCAAGCGCATCCCCCACTTCTCCGACCTGACGCTGGAAGACCAAGTCATTCTCCTCCGGGCAGGTAGTGTCCCCCACCTGTGGCTGTCCCTGCTGCCCCTGTCCCTTCTCAGGGCTCTGTGAGAGCCAGCCAGGCTGGATGGTGAATGTGCAATCCTGAGCCAATCCATTCCTGCATCTCCCGTTCTGAGACACAATGAGAGCTTGGCAGGGCCAATAGAATCTGTGGTTTGTAAAGAGATTGGAGTTGCTAGGAATATGTTTTTTAGGAAGAAAACCCAGAATATTTTTCCCCCTTTCATTTTTGTTATTTTTATTTTTTTCCCTTTAAGCCAATTTCTGCTCCTTGCTTGCTGGTGGTCAGGGTCATTGAATCATAGAATATCCTGAGCTGGAAGGAACTTGCAAGGATCATCAAAGCCCAACTCCTGGCCCTGCCCAGAACGACCCCAAGAATCACACCATATGCCTGAGAGCATTTTCCAAATATTTCCAAGGGATAGCCCACCTCCTGCAGTGTTGGCAAGGGGTGCAGCTGGTACCTGAGGTGCCAACTCTCCTCTGAGTATAGTCTAAAGCCAGCAGGGAGAAACCAGCTCTGCTGCTCCATGTGGGACTGATTTTGGCCGGACTGCCTCACGTGCCCTGCATTCCTGTGCTTGCAGGCTGGAATGAGCTGCTCATTGCCTCTTTCTCCCATCGCTCCGTGTCGGTGCAGGATGGGATCCTGCTGGCCACGGGCCTGCACGTGCACCGCAGCAGTGCCCACAGTGCTGGAGTGGGCTCCATCTTTGACAGGTACGTGGCTGTCATCCCCCAACAGAGGTGGCCAGGCTGGCTCTGCCCTCCCCTCTGAATGGGAAACATGTCCTTAAGGGGAACTAGAGCAAACTCTTTGTGGTTTGGGGCAGAAGTAGCTTGGAATGAGCAGGGGATGTTTGAGTGACTTAAAAAACAAGAATGGGGCAGAAGCACAGTGAGAAGGGATTTGCAGCTGCAGAAGCAGATGTTGGGTTGGGTGTGCAGGGGGAGGAATGCTCCTCTCTCGAGAGGTTGGTGTAGCTGTATCTAGGCCTAATATTGCTCACCAAGAGTTTTAGATGGCAAAGCCTTAAACCCCAACTTGCTTGTTGTCCCTGCCATGCCCGCTCCGTGCCTGGCAGGACACTGCCTCACCACTCTGCACATCTGGCACGTGTAAGGACTGTGCCCATGTTTTGCACTACACAGGAAAAAGTGGAGAAAGCCCATGTGGTTTTCCTCGAGTGAGTGCAAATTGTGAGTGCTGTGTGCTGAACAAAGTGAGAACAGGAGCAAATTTAATGCTCAGGTCCCTGGATGTTGCTTGTACAACAGCAGTGTGGGGCATGGCTGTGCCTCAAAGATGCCTCTCTTCCTGCAGAGGAGAATTGAGGGTATTCCCAGTGCCTGTCCCAGATGCTTTTCAGTGGAGAAACCGGTCTCTGATTGTCTGCTCACCCATGTCCCCCACACGCAGGGTTTTGACAGAGCTGGTGTCCAAAATGAAAGACATGCAGATGGATAAGTCAGAGCTGGGGTGCCTGCGAGCCATTGTCCTGTTTAACCCAGGTAAGTCCAAGGCTGGGGACAGTCCCTGGGGACAAGCACTCCCTCTGGGCCACAGCAGGTCCCTGTGACAGTGAGCATTGGGGCTGCAGACAGGTTTCTTGCTTTGGGTTGGAGGGTTCCTTGAGGATCATGTCATTCCAGCCCCCCTGGAATGTGGGGCAGGGACACCTCCCAGCAGACCAGGATTTGTCCCAGTCCCTGGATACACCATTAAAGAGTCCTCTCCTGGCCCTGCACACCGTGCAAAGAGCTCCTCTGCAGAGACTCTTTCCCCACCTGTATTTTCTCCCTTGAGCAGATGCCAAGGGTTTGTCCAGCCCCTCGGAGGTGGAATCCCTGCGGGAGAAGGTCTATGCCACGCTGGAAGCCTACACCAAGCAGAAGTACCCCGAGCAGCCAGGGCGGTGAGTGCCCCCGGCAGGGTGATGCCCACCCTGGAGAGAGGAGCCGGGCTGTGCTCTGCCTGAGCCCCAGTGCCCAAATCCCCAACCTTCAGGCTGCCCTGGAGATGGAATTTTGCTGCTTTCCAATCCAATCCTACCCTCTACTGGCCGAGCTCTTGAAGCGCCGGCAGCTGGGTCGGTGCCCGAGGAATCTTCTGCTGGTTTTGGCTCTCGCTGTCAGCACAGTCACTGCGAGTGGGCTGTGGGCAGGGGGAACAGGGAACAGGCTGCGGCTCAGCCCCTTCCAGCTGCTCCTCCAAACGGGGGGCAGTGACTGGCAGCTGAGGGGCTGCACACCCTCTCCGATCCTGGGGATTTTTTGAAGACAGATTTAAATGGTACCCTGGAGATGTAGGTCTTGTAAGGTGCTAAGATGTTCAAATCTTGGCAGGAAAATTTGGATGTATCTTCTTTTATTTTTTTTCTCTTTTAAGTTTTAAAAATGCCAAACTCTGTTTTGGAAAGGTACATATTCCCACCACACAAGGCAACAAATGCTTATATTGAAAGCTTAAGGGAATCTTAAGTCTGAGAATGCCCCAAAGCCTTTTTTTTTTTTTTTTTGGGGGGGGGGGAAGAATCTGAGCTGGTGCAGGTTCTGAAGTAGGTGGGAGAGGGCAGCCAGTGCCTCCCTCATGCCTCTGACCGTGGTCTTTCCCAGGTTTGCCAAGCTCCTGCTGCGCCTGCCGGCGCTGCGGTCCATCGGGCTGAAGTGCCTGGAGCACCTCTTCTTCTTCAAGCTGATTGGAGACACCCCCATCGACACCTTTCTCATGGAGATGCTGGAGACACCCCTGCAGGTCACTTGAGGGTGTCTCTGGCCAGAGCCTGGCCCCCGTGCCCCTGCACATCCTCCTGCCCCTCTGCTCTGAGCCTGCGAGAGCTCCAGAGATCTCCTTCGCCCTCCACCCCTCCTCGGTGGGATTGTCGTGGTTTTGTACAGCTGTAAATCACCCCTGGAGCCCTCCCTGGCCTGTCTGGGGGGGTCACAGGTCCTCCACCCAGCTAACCATCCCCCTGACCCCCTGTACAGATAATTGCTTTAAATTATTTTTTCATTCTCAATAAAAGTCAACAAAACAAATAAAATAATAAGAGTGAGGCACTGATTGGAGCTGGCAGAGCAGTGTCCTCTTTTGCTGCAGTCACAGGTGCAGCTTGGGATGGGGCTGAGGGTCCCTCCTGACACTCGTGGGCAGGAATGTCACTTGGGATATCTGTGCTGATGGCCACAGTCCTCTGGCTGAGAGAAGGCAGGTATTGCTTCTTCTTCTTTCTGCTAAGGAAAGACCAAGAGAAACTTGCTGCTGTGAATCAAAACATTTCATTCCACCATCTTAAAAAGAAACTCGTGGACTCTTCGAATTCTTTGAAGCCTTAAAGTAATATTTAAAGTAAGTTTTTAATGTCTGAGAGGGTGGTTGGTTGGTGTTGGTCGGTTGGTTGGTTAGTTTGGTTTATTGTTGTTCTTTTCTGAGCTAGTCTAGCCACTGACAAAAGAACCAAAGCGTTTCATTTTGGTCCAGGTGGAGTATTTTGCAGTGACGCAGCCCTCGTGTGCTTGTGGATAACTTTCCATTTTCCTGAAGCTTCACGTGTCCCGTTCTTTTTTTTTTTATTTCCTTCTCCTCCATATTTTTGCTCTGGAAACAGCTTCACGAACCCCAAATTTATAATCTCACACTTCCACGAGTGAAGCTTGCAGGGAAGGAAAGAACAAGACCCTCTAACAAACCATCCTCCAAGGCTTGCCTGGTCTTTCCCCTGCTCCAGCGGCACCACTGGAGCTCCCACTGCAGCCGAGCTAACCAGAGTCAAACGAGTTAAAGACATTAATTTGTTCAATATGCAGCGCTTATCCTGGTGGGAAAATGTCCTCCCAGGAACCCAGCGAAACTGTCTGTATTATTATTCATAAAACAGGTGTAGTGTTAAGTGATCTGCCCCTCCTGACCCTCTCAGCAGACAGTGGGGTGAGATGCAGCTTCGTCTGTCCGCGTGACAGATTGCGACGCTGCCGGCTCGGGGAAGTTCGAGGGAGAGGAGGGCTGACAACAGAAAAGGAAGAAGGATAAAAATGAAACGTTTTGCTAAAGCTCCCACACGGGGACATGATTAATTTTCCAGTTTTTTGCTGAGAGAAGGAAAAGGAGGATTTAAAAGAGCGGAGAAAAAGAGGGAAAACCCCAACTTTAAGAAAACGCTTTTATTTTTTCTTTTCCTCCTGAGAAAAACCCAGGGAGAATTTCAAAACACGTGAAAAGCACTGGCCTTTTCAAATTTCAAAACGTGAAAAGAAGCTCCTTTTAATTGAAAAGGTAATTTTTGGTTAAAAGAGAAGTGTGTAAATACAGAAAACACACAACCTGCTCATTGTAAAACTGTTGCTGGAATTTGAGTTGCTGCACCCAGGCTGTGCTGGGATGGTGCCACACCACACTGCTGGTTAGATGAAACAAGAGGTCACCTCCAGCCTGGGTTGCTCAGGCCTCCCCTCTAAGAGATGCAATCTTCTAAGAACGGGTCCCCAGCTGGCTGGGTTGGATTTCTTTTCTGATTGATGCTGATCTCAATCTACTGTTTGTAAACAGATCCAGAACGCTGGCTGTGATATTTTGATGTTGGAAGTGACAGGATATGGTAACCAAAACAGGGCAGGAATTCTCGAGGTGGCTGCTGGACACACTCACTCTTGGCAGGCTGGAAGGGCAGTCTCTGCCTTCTGGGCCACAAGGTCTCCAGGCTGCAGTTTAAGCAGGGCTTTGTCCTGTTTCTCCAGACGACTCCTGGGTTTTTGGAAAAAAAAAAATGGACTACACAGCACATCACAAACTCCCCCACCCTGTGTCTGGCAGGGCAGAGACCATGACTCTCCATGTGGCCTCTGTGAATGAGACACCACTTGCTCATCTGAAAGTGCCACTAGCAAACCAACGTTGTCTGCAGAGGAAACAAGTCATGGGGCAACCCAGCTCTATCTGCAGTCACTGGGGACCTGAGGCTTGATGCAATCTCCTGGATTTGGTCCCAACCCTTGGATTCCTCATTCATATTGTAGATCTCTCTGCAGGGGTGTTGTCCAAGAGCTGTGCTTCCCCAAGCCTTGCAAAACTTAGGAGGGAGTCTTAGGGCACCCCGAGGAACAAATCCCATAGCAGCTGGCAATAACTCACTGGTGTGGTTATCCTTCTGTGAGCTGCTGCAGAAGAACAGCAGCTTGGCATGGCTGGAGCTTCCCCAGTCTTCAGCCCTGGAAAAACCTAATTTTCATAAAACAGTAAAAATCACAATCATTGATAAGGTAAAGAAAACGCCATCCAGACATTGGTTACCCCATGAAGCCCCTCATAGCCTCAGATTAAGCTCAGACAGTTTTTCCTTTGCTCTGGGATTTATAAGCAAGCCAGGCTCTGGGGATGACTGGTGCAAGGCCATTTTCTCTTTGCATCCCACGCATCCCATCTCATGAGCTTCCAGAGTCAGCAGCAGGTCCCCCCCACCATGAGCAAGCTTTGTTCTGATGTACAGGCCAAATGTGTCAAAGCATTTATTCATTCTGAGCTGCTCTCTCTGCAATGCTCTGTGAAGGGGGATTCAAAAAATAGTGGAGTTTTGGGTTCTGTAGCAGCTGCTTCAGTTTCTGCTGAGTCCAACAACAGCTCTTCTGGATCGAGAATAAAAAAAATACATCTTAAACTATAAAAGGTTGAGCTGGTTTGACTCTGGGCTCCCTAAGTGATTCAGGAGCACGTCCTGTAGACCTGACATGACTCTCAGACACCAACAGTGTGAAATCCAACTGAGTGCCACCAACACTGACCTTTTCTCAAGGACCTCATGTCTGGGCTAGGCCCTGGACTGCCTTCCCCATCTCACCTGAGCTTCCCTGAGATATTCTCTTCGCTGCCTGATTCCTCTGCTCCTCCCCTCTGTGTCCCTCCCAGCTCCTGCTGTCCCATGGGAGGCCCAGCTGGGAGGCTGAGGAGGCTGTGCTTGGTTGGGACCTCTTGGAGCACCAGAGGGCACAGGGAGGAGGGGGGAGAAGAGCAGGTTCCCCAGAGCTGCTGCTGATGGCAGAGGGAAGCAGTGAGTGTGTGTGTCCTCTTTCAGGGATGATGGCAAGGTACATTGGGGTGGAAAGCATGATAGAGAAGCCCTGATAAATCCCCAGGTGTTTATCAGCCTGAGTGACAAAGACCAACCTCTATCTAAGCAAGGCCAGGGGCTGCCAGGGGCTCCATTTCCCTCTCCTCTCTTCCTGTGCCCTCTGTGCAATCAACCCTACCTGTGACAGGCTCGGTCTGGTGGATTTCAGTGGGAGGATTTCATCACCCCAGGGCTATCTGACAGCATGGTGGCTGTGGGCTGGTCTCTGGCTTGCCTCCGTGCCAGGCTGGCCAGCCCAGCTGGCTGTGCAGCTGCTGGTGCTTCTGCAGGGCCGGGAGGGTGGCAGCAGGAGAGGGAGCTGTGCTCCTAGCAGGGGTAGTGGTGTCCAGGGGTGTCTCTGCTGCTGGGCAAGGCTTTTTCTTCTGTGTCAAGTTGGCTTTGAGCATTCGAGGCACCTGGATGGTGCTGGCTCAGTGACTCCTGTCCCAAGGGAGGTGGCTCATAGCCATCTTCTTCCTTGGTCCCCTGCATGCCTGCTTCTGGGGCCAGCCCTGCCTGCTCCCGGGTGTTTCTGCATCTGCTTGGCTGGGCAGAGTTAAGGTGATGCTGGAGGAGGGATCTGGCTGCTGCTGTCTGGAGCCAGGGCAGCTGCTGTAGTGTGGCTACCTGGGAGCTGCATGCTGCTGATCCCCTTCCAGCAGTGAGCAGTGGGGACCTGCACAAAACACGACAGCTGGGCAGCCCCAGCTGGGGAAGATGTGCAGCCCCTCTGCCAATGTTGTGGCCTTGTTAATTCGCTTGGCAGCTCCTGTTTAATGCAGTTCTCCAGCACCACCCACTTTTTTGCAACACCTGGCTGCCTGCAGACCCTACAGCTAGAAGGAGAAAGGCAAGGCCTTCTTTTCCTCCTTCCTTAATTCTCTTCAGCTGCTGATATTGTGGGCTTCTGCCCCTAGCTCAGCTCTGGGTGAGCTAATAATGGAACTGGTCCTCAGAGGCTGTAGTGAGCTGCCTGAAATACTCCCCCCATGTTTTGTGGGGCCACTGCTTGTGTTGAAGTTGTGTTTTGGGAGTGAGGGGGTTTGGAGTATATTTCTTGCATCTTTTACTGATTCACTGGTGATTACCTTTTGCATGAGGCCAGGTGTGCTCCAGTACTTCTGACCTGTGTGGGAGCTGGTGGATGTGTAAATCACGAGCAGCAACACCTTGCTGCAGCCTCCCTGGTGTTGCACACTTGCCTCAGCCCCCAAACCCAATCTTCATAGACCAAGCTGGGAATCATACACGAGAGCTGCAAGGTGAGACAGTCTCCAGATCCTCCTTGTATGGAGAAGAGGAGGAGGAAAAACATGGGGTGGCAACATCCAGGAAAGAAGGACTTCGTTTCCAGCTGCTCCTGTGTCTCTGAGCAGAGAAAATCAGGTGGGTGGTCTGAGCCTGCAAGGAAAGTGCCCTGCACAGGGACACAGATTTTTGCAGTGCTAGTGGATGGTATTCCCACTCCACGGGGCTGCCACTCCCTGGCTGTGTAAGGAAAATCTGCCCTGCACAGCTCTGTGGGATGGACAGGGTGGGGAAGCTGAGCTGGCTTGCACAGGTAGGAAGAGCAGTGTGCAGTGCTTGGAGCCCCTGGTCGTGCTGCCGGGCTGGTGTCTTGGCAAGGTGGCTCCAGTGGATCTGGCTGCTCTGACACTTGGCTGTAGCTGCTCGGAGACCTTCAGGAGAGCCAAAGACAAAGGTGTCAGAGCCTAGTGCCTCCCTGCTGCAGCCCAGCCTTCCTGGATGTGAGTGGTCAGAGCTGTTTCACACTGACCCGTGTGGTAGTTCCAAGGCTTTCGTGCCCAAACTCCCGGGCAGTTATGCTGGGATACAGCAGGGCTGTCCCAGGACCGTGTTTCCCTCTCCCGTGGCATTTTGGCAGGGCAGTGAGCTGCCTGTGCTAACCTGCGGCCTCTCTCCTTCCTACGAATTCCCAGAGGACACGACCTCGGTCCCTGCATCACCCACGTCATCTGGGTGTGGGGAGCACTTGGTGACGAGGATGCCCCACAGGGAGGCTGGGAGCGCATCTGCCCCTGGTGCCAAGGTCAGCGGTGAACACAGGAGGTGAGGTCCCTAAAAGCCTCCCATCCTCCGCGATCCTACACGGGTCCCTGGCAGCTCTGCGGCCGTTTCCCTGCTCGCCGGCCGGAGACGGGGAACCCAGCCCTCCTCCGTGCCGGGGAAGCTGCGGATCCCCGTCCAAGCTGCTCCGGCAGCGGCAGGTACGCGGCCCCGGCCCCGCTGCAGACCGCTCCGACCCGCGGGGCCGTGAAACTCCCCGAAAAACAGCGAAACCCACAAGCAGGAGGGAAGGGAGAGCCGGGAAGGAGGGGAAAGCGCCCGGGCTGCGGGAAGGCTCCAAGTTTCATCTTCCCCGGCCGGGCGGGACCGTTCCTCCGCGGGTTTCCCCTCCCCGAAACCGATGCGGTTTGGCGGAGACGGAGCTCCGCTTCCCCGGGGCCTCTTCCCCTTGCGGCCCCGCGGAACCGGCGCCCGGAGCGGACCGAGCCCCGCTCGGCGCCAGGGATCGCTGGCGACGAGCCCTCCGGGGCAGCTCTCCGGCTTTGGTGTTGGGATTTTTTTGTTATTTCGTTTTCCTCCTCCCAGCACTCATTTTCTTTAAACACTCCGGAGCAGCGGGAGCGAGGCGCCCGGGGCGATGCGCAGCGCGGGGGAGCGCATCCCCGCCGGGGACCGCCCCGGGCAGGGGATCGGCTTTCCCCAAAAACTGCCGGCCTGGGCTTCTCCTGGAAGGGGGACTTGATTTCCAGCCGGTTTCATTACTGGGAGAGACGCTGTGGTGGGGCACCACCCTCTACCTTTTTTTTTTTTCCTTTCCCTTTTTTTTTTTTCTCTTTCCTTTTCTTCTTTTTGGCTTTCTAAGTAAAGAAGGAAAAAAAGCCAGGGAGCGGAGCGGAGCCGGGGCGGCCAGGCCGAGCCGTGCACCCCGGAGCCGGGAAAGACCGACGGCCCCTCGAGGCGTGGCGGGGCCGGTGCCTGTAGCCAGGCAGGAGAGCGGGGAGGAAACTTATTTCGAGTGGGGTGGAGAGGGGAGGGCAGGGGGTGGGGGTCGGGCAGGGAGGTATCAGCTCCAGGAAATGTGCNCCGGCTCCCCACCATGCTGGACGGGCTGAAGATGGAGGAGAGTTTGCAGAGCGCCCTGGACCCCGCGACCCCCTTCTCCTCCTTGCTGGGTAAGTCGGGGCACCCCGCTTGCCCTCCTGGGGACCCCATAGGGCGGGGCACGGCCGGGCGGGCCCGAGCGATGGATGGGCTCGGGGGGTTCGGGAGGCCCGGGGACAGCTTTCCCCGGCTCGTTCCTGCCCGGCGCCGCGCCGCTGCCTTCGCCCGGGGTGTGCCCCCGGCGCCCGCCTTCGCTGCCCGCGGTTCGTTCCGCGACTGCATTAAATTGTGTGTTCCCCTGACCCCCCCTTGTAACGAAGGGCTGTCCTTCGTATCGAGCAATAAATAATTCATTTTTTCTTTTTATCTTCGTTTTAATACCGGTTTCAAACCGTCGTCCTCTCTCTGAGCTGCGGCTCCGCTGCCGCCTTTCCAAGAGGAACGAAATTGGGGGCGATGTGTCCCCCCCGGAGCTGCCCTAAGGCACAGGTCCCTCCTGGATTCCGCAGCAGCTCCCCGCACACCCCCGTCCCCCCGCGACCCACGAGCCTGTGCGGGGGAAGCGAGAACCGCGGGACCCTCCGTCCGTCCCTCGCCCGGCCCGTCTCCCCGGCCGCCTTTCCCTCCGCCCACGCCAGCCCCTGGCTCCTTCCCCGCAGGCAGAGCCGCGACCCCCAAGTCGGTGTGCGAAGGGTGTCAGCGAGTGATTTTGGACCGGTTCTTGCTGCGCCTGAACGACAGCCTGTGGCATGAGCAGTGCGTCCAGTGCGCGTCCTGCAAGGAGCCCCTGCAGACCACCTGCTTCTACCGCGACAAGAAGCTCTACTGCAAGCTGGACTATGAGAAGTAAGTGTCGCTTGCCCCTCGGGGAGCCCCCCTCGCTCTGTTCTCACCGCCCACAAAGCCCCAGCACCCTGCAAAAGCTTATGGGGGGGACTGGTGTCCCGCTGCTGCTCCCCCTGCTCCTGCCCTGTGTTTCCCTAGAGGTGACAGCCCTTGCTGGGCTGCACGGCGAGTTGTGCTTCTGCCCCGCGGTCTCCTTGCACCCGGGTTCTCCCGTTTTCAGAGGCGTTTCGTTGTGCTCAGGTTGTGCCCTGGGAATTGAGGATGTTTTGTTGGGAGCCTGGGAGACCCACGGTAAACCCAGGTCTGCGCAGGGACGGGGCCAAGCATTTTCCCCTGGCTTTATTTTCTGGTGGAACATCTGCAGGAGGAAAGTTATATCCTCCCTGACCTGGTCCTGGATGAGGCTATTATCCTAATATCCTCACAGGCAGGGAAATGCTATTGCTTTTCCCCCGGCTGGTGGGGAAACTGAGGCACTCGGCAGGAACGAGGGAGGGCCCTGCTGAATTCAATGTTGACTGTCACGCAGAGGCTTTTCCTGCATCCGGGTCTGTGATAGTGAAGAAATTTGGGTGTTAAAGCCTCCCAGCCCTGACACTTTCCCCTTTGGAAGTATGGGATTAGGGGAAAGACAATGAGAAAATTATTTTTCTTTTTTAAAAGAAAAACCATTCCAGTGGGGATGGGGAGAAGGCTGCTGAGTCTTTCCTCCCCTGCAGCTGCTTTCGTTTTTTCCTGCTCATCCTGCTCTTGCTGTCCTTTCCGCACCCCACTGCCTGGCTGAGTTTTGGAGCTGTTAAATTTTTGTTGCCTCTGGGCTGGTTGTTTCTTGAGGAGGGTGTAGATGGGGGGCCGGATCCCTCGCTATGGCGATGGCACGGCTGTCGAAGCCCTGCAGTTTAATTCCCTTTTTTGTAGCAGAAAACAGCGATCGTTGATGCTCTCATCCCTGGCCTTCGGCGAGCTGGTGACCGCGCCGGAGTCTAGCCCAGCTCCAGGCCTTCTTAAAGTTGGAGTTTTGGGGTTTTTTGGGTGTTTTGGGTTTTTTTTTCCTCCTTTAAATCCCGTATTGTGGATCTGAGTTTAATCACTATGGATACAAGGCAAATTGAAAGCAGAATTTGTGCGCGTGACCTTGTTTTCAAATGTTTACGAAAGAGCGGAAGAATTAGCTGCCGTGAGAGTGGAAAGGAGAGAGCTGCGCCACGGGGTGGGTTTTTGTAGGCAAAAAATTTGTTGAGATTGGGCGCGCTGCTTGTTTGTCTGTAGAAATTTGGCTACTGGTTCCCATACATTTCCGCTACGGTTTAATTCTCATTTTCTGCTTTATCGGTATTTTTGTTTGGACCATCAAGGGGAAATGGGGGTGAGTGTCACCCAGAAATGCCTTTCCAGCTTGCAGCACATGTGGATTTTACTCTTGACTGCAGCTTGCGAGCTCTTGAAGTAGCTCCGACCTGAAACCCTCCTCTGATGTCTGTTGGCCATGAAAGAAATCGGTGCCGCAGTTGGCTTCTTGCTGTGCCCATCTATCTCACTGTTGGGATGGACAGGGATGATTGCAGGAAAAAAATGTCTCAAATTTTTCCTGAGGTCTAGTGATAGCACCATTTTTCCTGGTTATTTCCTGGTTGTGTTTGGGTTGGTGACTTTTTCCCAAGCTGGGAAGCTCAGGCTCTGTGATGGGTGGTTTCCCGAGGTGTGATGGTTTTAACCCTAACTCACTGCTGGCCTCTTCCCCTCCTGCCCCTGCCTGCTTCTTGCCATCATGTCATTATCCCCTTGCATTTAATATTAATTGTTTAACATGAGGGTGCAGGTTTGTGTCCCTTCTCCTTTCGTCCACCTCGCAGGACTCTGCTGTGCCGGTGGTGCGACTCCTTACCCGGTGATGGCAAGGATGCAGAGCAGAGTCCCAAAAAACTGCTCCCTTTGGGCTCTGCTGAGCTTTATATAACACTCTTTATTTACCAAAAATCCTTCTTTCTTTTCCCAAATGCCCGTCCTGCCTTTGGACTGAGCATTTTCCTGGGTGCAGGAGTGCTGTGCCTGCCTTGGCCACAGTGCCAGCGCCGATAGCTGGGATTTGAGAGCGAAAGGCACGGAGGAAGAGCCGCTGCTCTCAGACTGAGCTCATTATCTCGAGCTGGTTAATTATCACAAGTGACTGACACTCCTTGCAGTGGAAAGCGGCCGATCCTCCCGGCGGCAGCAGTGTAGCTAGGCTCAGGAGGCCTCTCTGGGTGGGAGGGCTGGGGTGTCTGCGTGTGGAATGCTGGGGGTGTCAGGGAAGTGGTTGGGATCCAACCTGCCGCGGTCACGGTGTTGGTGTTCTGTGGTTGTGTTTGGTTGTGGTTTTGGGTTTTTTTTGAAATCGAAAGAAGGGATTTCTCTTCCAGATGGTGAGGGTGTTTTCCCAGGGATGAGTAGGTGCAGAATTTTCCGACACGTCTCTGCACTCCCTGAGCTCTGTTTGTAACAAAGCCGCAGAGGGTTAATGAGGGAGTGGGAGATGGCAGCTATGCCTTCAGTTATAAATACACCCATGGAAAGTGTTACGGATGGATTTAAGCGAGCATCTGACTCGCTGGACTCTAGAAATCGAGGAGTAATTTGTTAAAACACATGTTTTACATTTCTTTGTCTTTCACAAAGAGGAAGAACTTGGGAGAGGACTTGGAAAGGGATGGATTAAAGGCCGAGGGTGCCAGGTCAGGTCTTGGCATCTCTTTGGGGTGCCACGGCTCAGGGCCCATGGGTGGTTCAGATAGTGATGCTGTCTGGGAACTTGGGTAGTTGGGGTTCGCTCTTGGAGCAGTTTCCCCAGCACTGACAGGGAGGACTCCTCCAGGAGGGACGGCTCAAGCTTGTGCCCCTGGGACGGCGTCTATTTGGAGCAGAGGACGCTCGTTACAGAACATCCCGAATCCCGCGGCAGCCCCCGGCGCTAGTCCAAACCTGATAAGTCTCAACTATGACAAGGTTCAGTCTTCGCCCTGGCCGCCTCCCCGGCTGCAAAGTGGCCCTGGGGACATGCCCCAGCCGTGGGCCCCCTGTGGTGGTGGTCAGGGGGATGGGCTCTTGTAGTGGCGGATTTGGGGGAGGCAACACCAAACCTGGCCGTAAACAGGGAGGAGTGCTGGAGGCGATGAGAAGAGTAGGGCTACTCTGGAGTCTTAAAATCTGCATGAGGATGGAAATCGTTGAGCCCCCTCTTGCCTAGTGGTGTTTCACAGTAGGTTTGCACTGGCCAAGCAGAGCCAGGGATGTAGTGAGGACCTGGAGGCACGGGAAGATCCCCACTGCAGGTTCTGGGGGCCGGGAGCGCTGACAGCGGTGCGGTCGTGACGGGGGGCGCAGCTGGGGAGCGTGGCGACGGCGGGACGGCTTGGCACATCCCCAGCCACGGCGCAGAGCCCCGGCCCCAGTCCCGGCTGGCAGGAGCAGATGGCCAGCACATCTCGGAGCAGGCCTGGCATGTGGGCGCCGGCAGTGGAGGGGCGGCTGCAGCCCCCGAGCCGCCACCGCCGTGCCGGGCTCCCCGGCCGAGGCAGGCAGTTGTGTGATGCTTGCCCTGTCTTTGCACGGCTTGACGGCTCTGTGCTGCTGCCAGCTTCCGCGCCGTCGTCGCAGCGCTCTCCTTGCCTGCCTCCAAAATCTCGTGCTCCCGGAGTCATGGGCTTGTGTGGGTGCTGCCATTTCCTCCTTCGTGAGTTAAAATCTGAAGTCGTGTCCGGCTGCAAAGGAGAAAAAAGTAGAAATCCTTCCACCCTCCCGGTGCGCACAAAAGAGCGTGCGTGCAAAGGAACTCGTCACTGTTGGGTTTTAAAATCACACCCGGCATCTTTGCGTGGAGGATGAGCCTGAGTCCCCGGCAGTGTGGTCCAGCCAGGCCACGGGTGGATCTGCAAGCTCGGGGTAGCCTCCTCTGGCCCGCTGGAGGCTCCTCTGGCAGCTGCTGCTGTAGAGGAGAGAGGGGGAAGAGGTTTGGAGCATGGTGGCTGTTTATCCTGCTTAGCGTGGGTAATGCAATTGCGCAATTACCTGGTGTTGCTTCCCCAGCCTGGAAGGGCTGTGAGGGGAATAATCTCAGACAGATCGAGTGGAGGTGGTGCTGGACACTTCAGCACAGCCTGGTCCCACCAGCTGGAGAGTTCCTGTGGTGTGGTGGGTTTGTCCTGGTGGTTTGCAGTGTCTCACCTTGCCTTCTCTCACTCGGAGAAGTGGGACTTCGTGTGTTTTTTGTGGCTGATGGGAGAGAACTGTCCCTCCAGAGAGGCACAGGTCAGCCCAGCTGCAGTCCAGCATGTTCTCTGGAGGCCCCTTTCCCTTGGTGTAGGGCGTCCTGTGGAGAGGATGATGCTGACTTAGGTTTCACCAGCTGTCCAGGCACTGGGAGCAGTCAGGCTGGCCTGGATGGGGTAGCAGAGATTACGCCAGGTCCATGGCACAACGTCCCTTTTGGTGATCTCTCTTTCCCCATCTCTCAGTCTTTCCCCCTAGTGCTTCCCGTGCTTCTTGCCTGCTCTCCATCCCTGCCTAGCACCTCATCTCCTGTAGCAAACACCTCTGTGTCCTCACCCACAGCTCCTGGAGGAAGGGTGCTGACTCCTCATGGGCTGGGAGGAGTGTGGCTGTGGGGCAGCCAAATCCCCACCAGAGATTCCGTGGTTGGTACTGCTGGGCTGGGACCAGGCACTCCCTCTTTTGGTTTTTGTTGTTAAGTCAACTTTTAGTGCTGGCAGGGGGTGGGAAGGCAGGGAAGCAGCAGGATGCAGTGAGAGGGGCATTACGGAAGCCACTGTGGGATCCATGCTGGAAATGCCAGGCAAGCAAAATAGGCCTTGCCTCCATCTCCAGCAAGCCCTGTCCTCTCACTCATGGGGCTCCTCCTTTCCAGAGGGAGCAGAGGAGAGATTTGGCATCTTGCTCTTATCTCGGCCCTTAATTAGATTTGTCTTACAATTAACGTTTCATAGAAAGGCCTGGAAGCGAGTGAGGTTTGACAGATTGAGAGCTAGGCAGTCGAATAGACTCCCTCCGTGGTGGGCACAGGGGTGGCTTTGGGGTCACCCCATTGGCAGTGAGATCCTGGAAACTGCAGGTCAATGCCATCAGAGCCACAGCCTGAGCATCCTTGGGACTCCTTATGGTTTCTGCCACCTTATTTTGGACATACTATGATTTTTTTTTTACCTTTTTTCCCCCACTCTATGAGCTGGTGCTCCCTGATCAGCCCCTGATGGGGCTCTTAAAGCAGTGGGAATTGCTTCAGGTTTTTGCAGTCCTGACAAAGGCACCAAAAAGAAATCGACTGGGGAAGAAAGAGGGGTTTGTTTCGTTTTGATGAGAATTTTGTCTCCACCAGCTGGAGAGACAGCTGGGGTCCTCTCCTGCCCCAGCTCGCCAGCCCTCGCCTTGCCGGCTCTTCACCTGCTCGCAGCCGCCAGGCGCAGGGAGGGATTTGCCGAGCCGGGGATTTCAGAGAGCCCACAGTTGGGTTTGTGCTTCCTCGGGGAGCCTTCCAGCAGGCTCCGGACCTGATGGCGTGGCCAGGCCAGCTGATTTGGGAGCGGGTGGCCGTGCTGGGTGTGAGCTGTGCTGACGGCTGCCCAGCGTGCGGGCAGGATTTGCCGGTGGCTGCATGTGCTGCCGGGGAGACTGATCTCTGCTGGCTGTCCCCAACCCCACTGGCAGCTGTGGGGTGGCCTCAACGTGCCCAAACCCACAGCAGTTTCTGATTCTGATGCTGCACGCTCACCCCAGGGCGTGGCAGGGGGACCCCAAAGCCCCCTCTGCCTTGGAGCAGGAGAAAAGGGAATTTGGGGTCTAGGGCTGATCTCCTGCTCACAAGGGTCCAGGTCCTGCTTTTGGCTGAGAAGGGGGAAAACCCAGAAGGTTTGGATGTGGATTCACAGTTCCCCACTTCTGGTGAACCTTGTGGTGTGCAGGCAAGGGGGTGCTCAGCAGTCGGTGCTGGAGCATGTCTGAGGAAGAGGAGGCTACAGCCAAGGTGGAGGGAGGTGGGAATGAGAATTGTCCCAGGTATTTTTCTTCTCAAGACGTTCTTTGTCTCTTTGTGCTCTCTTGTCTCTGGCTCATGCCCTCTGCAGATGCAGACACAAAGCAGGGATGGGGCCTGGGCTGGAGGACTGTGCCTTTACCTGCAGTTCAATCAAGCACCTTCTCTGTAGCAGGAGTGAGGAAGATATTTAAAGCAGGGAGAAAATATTTGGATTTTACTAGGTGAAAATACTGGGGTCAAGCCAGCTTAATTTTTTTTTTTACATAAATGTGTTTTCATGAGAAATTTGAATTTGTGTGTATTTGAGATTTCAGAAGGGGAAGGGTTCAGAGGGGGGCTAGCAGTGCTCTCTGTCGTGGCAAATTCCTGGATGGAATTCTGCTTCCTGGCAGAAAGAATCCAGCTGGTCTGTGGTTATCTTCTCCCGGGGTTGCTGGCCCTCAGGGGCAAAGGATGCCCCCGTGTTGTCTTACATGTCTCTGTGAAACCAGCAGGCATCTCATTGCAGCTCTGTTTGAGGTTTGCTGTTTGTTTTTGTAGGTTTGGGGTTTTTTTTAAGATGGTCAAACCTTGGTTACCCAGGAGAGGGGTTCTGTAATTCCTGGCTTCCCACCTCAAATATTTACGGACAGCCAGATGCCAAAGCTTTTGCAGAAGGCGTGGGGCAGGCTGAGCTGGGCCGTGCTGGGGCTGTGCAGGGCACGGTGTTCGGCTAGTGGCACCCCAGCTCCCTTTATTTGGGGGGTTTTCTGTCTGGTGGCTCTTCTTGCTTATCTGGGATTTTTCTGGGGTCTTATTAACAAAAGCTTGTTAGGAATCTTTCAGGTGTTCCACGTTTTCTAGGCTGGCTGTCTGAAAATGGGAGTTTCTCCCGCAAAGAGATGAGGAGGGTAACGTGTGAATTTCTGAGTATGGAGGTGAAATCATGTTGTGTTCAGTGCAAAGAATTTGTTTTCTCCTGCTGCAGTGTACTTGCATGCATCTGCCTGTTTTCAGAGTGTTTCAAGTGCCCATGAATATGATCCTGTGTTTTAGGGTCAGATCTTCTGCACTGGTGCCTGGTCTGGGTATGACGGACCAGGTTGCACGCAAGAGAAGGAACTGAGAGTTGGCTCTGTCACCCATGAAATGGAGCTGGAAATACAAATCTAGCCTGAAAATGCTTCTTTCATCATCATAAGTGCTTATAGCATCTTGCTGGGCGAGTTTGAATGCTGGATGTGAATCCTCTATGTCTCTCCAGATCTGCCTGATTTTTATGTCACACTTGCCTTTGTGTTTTCCACCTTGGGCTACCTTTGACCAGAGGTGAGACGGAGTTTGTGTTGCAGCTCCTCCCAGGCATAAATTGGCATGATTAAGGTACAGATTGACAGGAAATCAGTAGGAGAACCCCTCTCCTCTGTATCCCAGCACATCCCAGCAGGCAGCGATGTTGTAGGGTCTCTGTGGCTCCGTGGTTGTGGATGAGTGGTTCTTCCTGCACGGAGACATCCTGCTCTTCCTCGGGGCAAGCACCTAGAAGGGCAGAGGGTGCTGGAGGTGCTTCCTCGGCCAGCCCTCGTGCTCTGCGAGCCCATCAGGGCTCAGCATTGATCCTCCCGAGCTGTCTCCATGTCACCGCTGTCCCTACATTGTCTGTCACCGCTCCCCACCCCTCTCCTTCCCTCGTGGGTTTCCCTTCCTAACGCCGTCCTTGACAGCGGAACAAATCCCTTTTCACGGGACCATCGCCCCCCACCCCCACCACCACCGTGCAAAATCCCCCTCCCTGCTACGTCTGTTCCTCTGGAATGACAACCACCAGCTCAGTGGGGTGGGGAGTCCCTGAAATCCCTCTGGGCAAGGTTCCCTGCCCTGTAAGGGAGCAAAGTGGGGTCTTAAAAGCATAAGAGGCGAGGGCGATTCCTGGAGAATCCATTGTTTGGATGCGATTGATCTCTTTGGGAGGTGCATCCTCTCCTCTGATGTTGTGCTTCAGAGATCCTTGGATGATCCTGGAGCCTGTGTGTCCAAGGACTCCTTCCTCCCTGCCCGGGGCCAGTGGGGCCATGCTATAAGTTGATTTTTCGCTGCATAGCATCGCCCGAGGTGACTGAGCAGGAAGAGGAAGGTGGGAATTTTCTCTTCACTGCTGAAAGCTCAGGGAAGCTTTTGGCTGGAAAAATTTGGAAAGGAGAGAGAAACAGGTTAAGGGACCTGAAGGCAGTTTTCAGCTGCAGCAGCTTTTTTTGTTTGAAAGAGTCAGTGTTGTCATTTCTTGCCTCCAACCCCTGCCATTGTAAAATCACAGGGATGCTTTTGTTGGCAAAATTTCTGCTTGGAATTTGCTGGCCCTGCTAAGCCTTTAATTCTGGAAAACGGGATCTTAGCTATGAAAAGGGTTATTAACCCCTGCAGTGATTTATCTAAATGGGAGGAGGGCAATGTCACATGTTTGCAGTGGCCTCCACAGGGGTGATTGAGATGAATAAATTCATGGGTGCTGCCGGTGGAGGTGGGCGTTTGCTGAGGAACAACCCCAGAACTCCTGCCTGATGATTTCTGTGTTGAGCCTGGGTTGGAACTGCCCTCCAACATGCTTCTGGGGCACCTTTTCTGGGCATCTTTTCCATTTGTGGTCTTGGAGAGTCAGCAGGAGGGAGGGAATGTCAGCTGTGCTCCGTTGTCAGGTGTGTAGGACCCCAGCCCTGTGCTGGGTGCCAAGGAGGGGATGACAGCCTCCTTTCCCCTTACAGACCACATTCTGTAGGTTCCTGCGAGGGCTGAAGGGGAGGAAGAGGCTCCCACAGGATTCAGCCAAGCCAAGGTCTGAATTGCCCCATGGAAATGCTGAACTCCAGGTTTTGGCTGCAGGGAGAGCAGCATGTTGCTCACCTGAACAGCGTCCTTGAACCCAGCCATCCCCTTGGCTTGGGTGTTTGTGGACTCTGGAGTGGTGGGACAGCTCAGGCTTTCGTGTCTGGAGTCTCACCTATGCCAGAGGGGTCGGTGATGGGGAACTGAAACCCTGAATGATTTATGTGTTGGCGTCTCCTCCGCCCAGCAGCTCACAGGAGTGGTATCGAGCAGATCCTTTTAAACGGCGCTTTGGATGTGGGAGCTTGCTTAGGAAATCATTAAGTGCCTGAAACTTCTTGATGCCTGCTCAGGTGGGTGCTGCTCCTTCCCTCTGCACCCGTAATTACGAGAGGCTGAGAGAGCAACCTCAGTGGACTGGCGTAAAAGTTTAATGAAGCTTAAAGTCTTGTAGGTTGGGCTCTTGAGTCTGAGCTTGTTTCAGCTCTGGATCTGGGAAGGAGGGTTGAGCAGAAAGGAGGAGAGGCTTCCTGCATGCATTAGCTCAAGGACATTAAACCTCGCGTTGATGGGAGAAGCTGTTGTGGAGATGGATTAGGAGAAATACTGAAAGACGACATCAGAGCTGGGTGAGGATGGGTGAAGGGCCCTGCCTGGTGAATGTAGCTCCATGTGACATGTTTATCCCTGGCAGTGGGAAAACTGCCCATGACAGGAACAAAGCTTTTCTGGCTCCTGCTGTGCCAGATGCCCTGTGCAGCCCCAAACCCAGGCGGTGGAGGTGCTGGCATGCAGCAGGACCTGGGTGGCTCAGCCAGCTCCTGTGGGAGATGCTCCAGGCCGGGGAGGGCTGTTGGGATGCCGGTGTGTGGGACACAGCGAGTTCCGTGGCGTTGTTTTGTTTCTCTACAGCCAGCTGGGTTCAGAGGCACTGATGCCGTCCTTATCCCGGCAGGAGGACGTGAAGTGAGGAATCTGGCTGCTAAAGCAGAGGCCCAAATCCCAGCTCTGCTGGGATGGCCCATCCCCATCCTCCAGAGGAAGCGCAGTTTCCCTGCCAATAATGTCTTTATGCTATTTCCAACCACATAACAAAACATCCCAGGAACTCCCTGAATCCTTGGCTTTTAAAGTAAGTATACCCCCACCTTGAACTGATTTATTTTTGCCTGTTTTGGCACTTCTGTCTCCGAGCATCAGCCATGATCCTTCCCTCCCCAGCTCGATGCCTGCAGAGCACCATTCTCAGGCAGAGCAGCCTCATTTTGGGGTGATGCTTTGCAGGTCTCCTTCATCAGCCAAGGATGTGTGTCAGGCACATTGTGGGGGAGAGGTGCTGATGAAACAACACCCAAATCTACTCCTTTCCCTTTAGTTCCCTTGTGCCAGAAAAGTGCAGCAAAAGTCAACCAACGATGCTTCTTGCCGAAGCTGCATTTTTTTTCCATGAGGATTAGTGGTTCAAGAGCGGGGATTTTCAAACTGACAAGCCCTTGGCAGAGAAATAATTACAGGCTTTTTTATCCTTTGTATTTCCTAAGTAGTTCTAAATAACTTTTTCCCTTGAGGCATTTTTTAAGTCTAAAATATGGGGGGAAAAATGTGAATTTCCTTAGTGTCCTTGAAAAATATGCAAGATGTTTGTGGAGACTCTTTAAGTTTCAGCTATAAGGTTTTCTGCGTGCGTTTTTCGCTTTAACCACGTCCAATCGACCAAAGCTTCTTGGCTGGTGATGCTTCAGAAATGGATCTTAGGAATTGGAGATGGAGGGAGATAGATGTGATCACTTCTTGGCCATCTCAGGAATGTGAGTTTTGCCTCTCCAGTGTATTCCCCAGGGTTCCTTACCCCACTCCTGGCTGGAAGAGAAGATTTCTGGGGCTAGTGGAGTGGGTTTTCCTTGTCAATGTCTATTATTTGATTCCTCCAAGGTGCTGGTGTTCCTCTGGGAAGCCATGGCCGTGCCCCTTTCCTCAGCATCCTGCAGCATTTCCAGGGGCTGCAGAGCCCAGCAGGGTTCACCCAGCCCTGTCCTCTGCTGGCTCCTCTCCTTGCCTGCACCTCCATCCTGAACGCTTTGCCCAGTCTTTTTAATTTAAAAAACAGAGAGTGTGATGTGAAAAAAACCTCCCAGGGGCAGCTCCAAGACACACATGAGCTTGTGCATTTTATCCCTGGGAAAATTCACCTCCTCTGAGTTTCCATGGAAGCCCTTAGCATGGTACCCTGATTTTCTGAGCTCCTCTGTGCTGCACCATGTTTTACCATGCCTGGAGGTCTTTTTACCCCTGCTCTTTTGCCCCACTTGAAAGAGCCCTCTGGAAGGTGCTGTCCCACACCTCAGCTGTTCCATGCCTGACCAGGTATCCATTCATCCCTAAAACTAAGCACTGCTTGTGATGCAAGGGGGGACCTGGGAGGGCCCACTGGTGGTTGCACTCACTGCAATATCACAGGGCAGTGCTGGGGCTGTGTTATTGCCTCTGCTGTCAGGGCAGTGCTGGCTGCTCCCCTGGGATTGCTGCTGCAATATTCCTGCCGTGGGCAGGCTGCTGTTAATAACAGCATTGCTCTACCTTGGCTTTATTAAGTGAGGGAAGCCTCCTTTCCTTACACCCCAGGCACATCAGGGTCTGGCCTTTAGGGTGAGAGGGAAGGAGGTGGGAGTGGAGAGGGGGAGGGTGTTTGAAGTGATTAGAGGTGCTTGGTGCAGAGTGGGGAATTGCCAAGATGGGTGATACCTTGATGAGGACCCTCTGCAAAACCCCCCTGTGGCCTCTGCCTGACTCACCCCACTCCTCCCAGCCCTTCATCTCCCTTGGGGCTGCAGTGTTTAGAGAGTGGGGTGGTGAATGCCTTGCTTTCCCTGCTCCCCCTTCTGCTGAAGACCCTTTTAGGGTGCTTAAATTCTGGTTGAGCTAGTGAGGAGGCCACAAGGTAGCTCCAGGGCTCACAAAATCCCTTGTGCCCTGCAGAAATGGCAGGTGGCTCTGCAGGGGAATACATGGTGCCAGGAGAACCTGCCTGTCCTGTCTCTCTGCTGCCTCAGCCACCATTTCTCAGGGGCAGGGTTTTTGGTTTTTTTCTCAGCTTCCCCTGTCCAGACGCTGCGAATCCCACTAAAACTTTTGACTGGAGCAGGGATTACGTGCTCAGGTTTCAGCCCTTGTCTGCAAGTGGTGTAAACTTTCTGCTGGTGCTCAAGTGACATTTTGTGGGAGATAGGAGAGTATTAAGTGTTGGTCCTTGCAGATAAAAATAGCCACTGGCCCAACGACATTTTCTGTCGTCTTAACACTGCTGCATTGCCTCCACGCTGGTGCTTCCATCCTGGGCTTTTCTCATCATCAGGTGCTGGGGGCACCCAAAGCCCCACCCAACCCTGGGCATCCTCACCTGCCTCACCAGCAACACCTGGCCACGACAGGAATGGGTACCGGGTGTAGGGCTGAGGCCAAACTCGGATAGGAGCAGCAGGAACCACCAAACCCAGGATGATCCCTCTTCCCCGGGAATCAAGAGCCCACATTGCTCATTGCTGCAAACCTCAGTGCTGGAGTGAAAGCTCTCCTGGTTCAGGAGTCCTCATGTGCTCACACGTGGCTGCCTGTCTGTTTTTCCCGTTGCTGTGTTTCCGAGCTGATGTTTTTATCCCGAGGTTACAGCCGGAGCTGGCTCGGGGCCCTTCAGCAGCATCGGCAGAGCTGACTCGTGCCGCTCCAGAAACGCAGGGCTGGGGCCGGGAGAAAGGAGAGGGAAGGAGAAGAGGAGGAGGAGGAGGGAGCAGCAGGGTCTGGCTTGCTGCTGAGCTGTGACCAGATCTGCTGCTGGGAGAGACTCTCTCACCCTGCCTGGCCTGCATCTTCCCCAGCTCTGCTTTAGAGCAGCATCCACCCGCTCCATCTCCAGAAACAGCCGGCGTGGCTCTGGGAGCGCTCGTGTGTGGCTGGGAGGATGGCAGCAGGGACAAGTTCTCCTCCTGTTGAGCTTCTCTTCCTCACAGCTAGGCCAGGAAGTCCCCTTGTATTGGACTGGGCATCCTTTGGGGGTGCCTTCATTCCATCTGCTTGTTCTTATCAGTGATGATGCTCTCATAATTCACCCCAAGGATCACTTCATGGGGAGAGCTGCACAGTCAGGCTGGCTTCAATGCAAATTTTTAATTGCAGCCCTTAAATACCTTTGTGGAAGAAGTGAAAGCATTCAGGAGCAGCATCTTTTCCACGTTCCCCTTGGTCTCTGGTTCAAGGCCCACCTGCTCCTGGGGGTTTCACCACCTTGCCTGGTGTCCTCCATCAGCTGGAGCATCTCTCCCTCCAGAAGTAAGGAACAAGGTCCTCCTCGTGTGTCTGGAGCCAAACCAATGCGGTGGCACTTGGCCACTCACAGCAGTGGGCGATTGCTGAGCCCCTGCCAGGAATTCTTCCAGTGGGATCGGGGAGGCTCTGGGGTGTTAAATTTGTCCTGCAGTGTGTAAGCTCTGAGCAGAGCCCGCTGTGTTTTGTAACGGGTCATACGATGCCAGCCGTGGCAGCCGCCCGCCCCGTGCTTCAAGGTCAGTGCTGAGCTTGGGGCCACAGGGGCAGCTCCAGGCTGCAGCCTTTCCTGCCTCCTGTGCCTCTCCTGGGCTCTGCTCCCTCCTGGGACAAAGTCTTGGTCCCCTCAGGAGCTCAGGCTTGGAGCTGGAGCCTGTTTACCCCCATCTGGTGATGCTGCAGCCCTTCCTGGCTGCTGTGCCTCTCACCAGGCTCTGCTCTCTTCTGGGACAAAGCCTCCAGCACCGTGGGAACTCAGGCTGTTTTCTCCCATTTCTCCACATCTCAGGATGTCTCCTTGCAGGATGTGTGTGCTCTGGGATACAAACCCTGCCCATATCTCCTGTGCCCCCAACACGCTGTCTCCACACTGGCAAACCACTGCCCTCGGCCAGAGCTCGGGCAGGTGCAGCTCTGTTCCCTGAGAGTTTTGCAGCATTGTGCCAAGGACAGGACCTCCCAGGATACTTAGAGACAATATTCCCTTGTTCTCCTTGCCTTAAAATATGTCCCAGTAAGGAATTTCTCTTGTATCCCTGAAGCTGAGGGAACTGCTGAGTAGAGAAGGGTCTGGCAGAGGTGAGGAGTGCAGGGTCTGTGTCATGATGAATAATCAGTGATGCTCCTGCCTGCTCTGTCCCATGGCTTTCAACCCCCACAGGAAAATCACATCCATCCCAATGGGAAGAGCCTCCCATGGTCTTTATCAATAAATAAACGTTTTAGGCCCATCTTGTATCAAGGAATCAAAGGGACTGTTAGGACAGGCTGTTAAATAAGAATTAAAGGTTTCAAATATTAATGGGCAATTGGCCTTCACCAGATCTCTTGTTACACAAACGTTTCATTTATAATTTGGACCCAGGCTGGGATGTGCTGAGAGATGCTCAGGCTGCAGCCTGCACACGGGGGTTAACGTGGTGCTCTCTCCTGCCAGAAAATAATAAAAGCCAGGGACTGTCTAGGGATTGTGTATGAAGGATTAGGAAGAGGATATGCACGGGCCTGTCTGCAGCTGGTTGAAGTCTAGTGCAAAGGGGTGAGCCTGGAAATTGTTGTTTTCTGATGGCTGTGAGGGGGCCAGCATGGAAAGGGATGTCTCCTAAAACCTGGGGATCTCCACAGCCAGCTGATGTTTTTAGTGGGAGGCAGCGAGCGGCTCTTCTCTCCCGGAGAGACATCTGTGCTGGTCAGGAGGGAGGAAGCACTGTGCTGTGCATGCCTCTGCTTTCCAGGTGCTGCGGTTGTTCAGCCTGAGTGGAGGATGCTGAGCTCAAGGGATGGATTTTTGGTGTCAGTGGAACATGCTGGACTCTGGGGAGCAGAGTTTGGGGGTTTTTGGTGTGTGAGTGGAGCTTGCTGGGATCTGGGGGGCAGGTTTTTGGTGTAAGTGGAAGATGCTGGGCTCCAGGGTCTGGGTTTTCAGCGTGATCAGAGAATGCTGGGCTCTGGAGAGCAAGTTTTTTTGGTGTGAATAGACTTTGCTGGACTCCAGGGACTGGGTTTTTGCTGTGAGCAGAGGATGCTGAGCTGCAGGCACCAAAGTTTTCCACCTCTCTATCAGATCCATGGATTCTGCTGGGATCCTGGCTTCATCCACAGCATTACCTGTGACCTCTTGGCTTTTGAAGCTGCGAGTCCCAAAGTCAGGGAGTTCAATGAAGTCCTTGCCTAGAGAAGAAAAAGACGGAAGTTTGTTTGACTTTGATGCTGGCAGTGCTGTTCCCTGAAATGGTCACCTCCAGCTGGCTAGGGAAGCTGGAGTCTCGTCAGCTTAGAGGGAGCATGGAGATTTCCCAGCATCAGGTACCCACCATTAAGGATTTACCTTTGCAACCACCGTGCTCATGGAGGGTGCCTGCTGAGATGGAGGCAGGAATTCCCCAGGGCAAGTCAGGCCTTTATGGCCCTCGCCCAAGACAAGCAGTGGTTGCTTTTGTGGCAACTATTAATTGCTTCCTGATTTTAAAAAGCAAAAGCAAACTGTCTTGCTGGGGAACGAGTTACCTGGCGCGTAAATGCTTTGCCATTAATGCCTGGCTGACCCTGACGATGATGTGAGGACCAGAAGAGCTTTCAAAGAATTTACCAGAAATCACTTCCAGGGGAGGTTGTGTGTTGTAAATTCTGAAGTAATGGGATGGAGGGAATTAGGTTAGATCATAGTTTGCAGAAACCAGGCACGATTCCCCATCAAGGGCCTTGAGGTCCTCAGAGCAGCGTGGTGAGGAGAGGCCCCCACATGTCCTTACCCACTGAGGAGTGAGTTTACAACCTGGAAAATTAGATTATCAGACAGTTTCTTTCACGTGTGACACTGGGGAGAAAAATGGGGTCCTGTGAGGTCCAAAGGTGCGTTGTAAAGCCACAGGGGTTCCCAGAGGAGCAGCCTGGGATGGGGCTGGTGGTGCTGGGTGGACGATGCCTAAGTCTGCCAGCACCCATTGCAGCAGCACTGAGGTGCCCTGCAGCCTTCTGTGGGAGTGTCTTGGGTGGTCTTGTGCCTCTGCTGATCTCACCCCAGCTCAGGGAGATGCTTCACAAAGATATTTAGCTGGTAGAGCAAGGGAGATGGTGCCTATCTGGCTTTCACAGCCTGCCCTGGTGTATAATTCATCTGTCCTCTCCTGCCATGAGCTGTCCTGGAGCTGTTTGCAGGTTTCTGGGGGGCCCCAGCCCCTCCTTGCCGGGTCCCCAGCTCAGGGACAGGGCTGCTGAGCTATTTCACAGGGAGCTGCTGGCACGTGGGGCTGTTTGCTGCCTCCCCCCTCCAGCAACGCCTTCCATTTGCTTGCTGCCTCCTCTGCTGTGCCCTTCCTCAGCCCGTCCCGCACCGGAGGGATGGGGCCGGGCCAGCTTTAGGGAAGCCGATGGTTTGGGGTTTTTTTCAGCTCTGCAAACGGTGTTAAACCGCTCTCATTTGAAAGGGCAGGTGTGGGAAAGGAGCTGTTTTGCCTGCAGCAGGAAAAAAAAAGTATTTCCCAAATCCAATATCTATGCAATGAGGGCTCCATGGTGGGAATTGCACATCCTTCCGTGGGGCAGCGCTTGCAGGGAAAGCAGTCAGAGGCCAGGCTGCCTCCAGCCCTAATAATAGTCCTGCTGCCTGCCTGGGGCAAGGCACTGGGGCTTGAAAGACCAAATCTAGAGGCTGATATTTGTCTGCCTGTGAAGTTGCTGCAGCAGATCCATCCTGCTCCATCGGCTCTGGAATTGCCCGGCACGCGCCGGCCGGCGATGCTTTCAGGATGCCAGCGCCCAACACTGGGGAAGGTGTGAGTCTAAATCAGCACTGGGGTGTGTGTTTTTGCATTTCACTCTCTGCAGCAGAAGGACAGAGTTCAAAGGGGGTCTGGCCTTCCTGGAATAGGAAATGGCGGGATCCACCCCAGAGCTTTTTCTCCTCTTACCCAGAAGAGTCCCACCCCAGCCGGGAAGCCCTGTGTTCAGCTGGGTGTGGAAGTGGGGATGGAAAAGTCGATGTGAGAGCACCGTGCTCCACTTCTACTGCTGGTCTTTCTCCTTGAACACATATGAGGTTGTGTTTGATCTGGGTGTGAGTTTGGGGTTTGTCTTTATTCTTCATTTAAAAGGGAGGAAAGGAAATTCAGGAGGCCCCAGCAAGATGGGCTTGGAGCAGGGTGGCTCTCCCTGCACCAAGCAGGCATTGGCGTCCAATTTTCTGTCTCATTTTCTTAAATGGACCTGTGAACCCGTTGCAAAGCCAAGATTGCAGAGGCAAACGCCCTGTGGCCAGAATGCAGGGTCTTGCTTAACCCAGCTCTGCTGGGCTTTCCCCCACAGCTCTCCTGTGAGGTCCCAGCTTCACCTTTTCACCACTGAGAAGCTCCCCAGGACAGCAGGGCTGGCCCTGGGGGACTGGGTTTTCTTTTGGAGGCAGGTTTTAATGAGCCTCAGAGATGCTTTCCGTGATACGTAGTTAGAGGTGGGAATTACCTTGGAGTGGTCACAAGGCTGTTTTGAAAGCAATCCCTTCCTTTTTCCCTCTTAGGAGGTGGTTTGGAGGGACCTTTCCATGCTGGCCACACGCAGGTCACTCTTGGCAATCGCCACCCCAGGAGGCATCAGCCCAGCAAGGTGACATCATTAGGCTTCAGAGGTAGCACTCTGTGGAAATCAGCAGGGAGGATGTGTCAGCAGCTGGTTCCCTACCTGAGGGCTCAATGTGGCTTTGATTTGGGCTCTGTCCATGCACAGGTGCTTTTCCTCCTGGTGCATCCCTTCCCTGCAGGCTTCCCCAGGGACTGGGGCTAGCTTTGCCTGAGGTGGTGATGTCTCAGCTTTGTGTCAGTCCTTTCCCACCTCTGCATCCCACAGAGGACTTCAGGGACAGAGGAGTCACCTGAGGAGGGGAGATGCTGTAGAAATCAAGGCACGGTGGCCTGGTGTGCCATGACCATCCCTGAGTCACAACCCTGCCTGGTTTGGGCATCACCATTCCTAGAGGCAGAGAGTGCCAGGTGTGGATTTTTTTCTGGGAATAGGGACAGAGAAATACAACGTCCATGTTTGCAAGCCACTGGAGACATCTCTGGAGGAGGAGGTGTGGAGGTGCTTGGCATGCAGCTTGTGGAGGGGCTGGGGTGAGTTTTGGGGGCTTGGGGTGGTTCCCTTTGCACTGATGCTGCTGGGAGGGGCTGTCTTTGTCTGGTGTTTTCCATTCCTTGGCTCAGCAGTGGAAGGTGAAGGGTTCCCCTGCCTGCCCTGGCTGTCAGCAGGGCTGTGCAGGCAGGACAGGGGAAGGGAAGGAGAAGAGGATAACGCCCCAGCCGCAAGCCCTGGCCATTTCTGGATGAGTAGGTCATCTGGGTGTGGGAGGGAGCTGGTGTCCAAGCCAGCCCAGAGAGGCTGGGATTGGGTGTATGTGTGATTTGGGGGAAAGTGAGAAGGGATTTCTTAGGCGAGAGGAATGCAAGTTTCCTCCTTCACATATGTCTCCCCTTCTTCCAGTTTGCAACAAAAGTCATCAAATTGCCCAAGACCTGGCAGCAGGGACAGCCTGAGAACGGCCCACAAATCATGGAAAAGCTTCTCCCCTCCTCCCTGCTGCCTCCAAGTACTCAAGCATCAGGAACCACTTGAGTTCCCCTTTGGGCAGTAAAACTCTTGCCCCTTCCCGATGTGGGGCAGCTGCACAGCCCAGAGTTCTTGCATGCTGAAGCACTGGTCCTGGTGGGTTAGAATTCAGGCTTTCCTTTGAACTGATTGTGCTTTTAAACCCTCCAAATGCTCCAGGGAAGGGCTGGAGTGCTCAGACATCCAGGGTGACAGGAGCTGTTTGGAGGAGACACCGTGACACGACTGCTGTGACCTTCCTTGTCGCCAGGTGCTGGGGACAAGTGACAGTGACTCAGGTCCTGCTTGGTCTGCCTGGATTATCAGGCACTGGGAGAGGAGACAGGCACGTCCAAGGATGCCCAGCTGGGGAGTTTGGTGGTGTAGGGCTCCAGCTGAGAGGCAGAGGAGCAGTTGTGTCTCAGGTTAAAGGGTTTTAATGGGCCCAGCCCTTCTCTGCAGCTCGGCTGGCTGCTGCTTTTTGCTTGGCACAAGGAGCTGCTGGTGCAGCAGAGCTGCAAAGATCAGGCAAGCCTGTCTGAGCACTCCTCTTCACCCTCTGCACCTCGGGGATGGGCAAAGTCCCTGCTGCCATGGGAATGGAGAGATGGAGATTGTTGCTGGAGGAGAGCTTCATGCAGTGTTCTCTGTGTCTCCCGGGACACCCAGAGCCATGTGAGAGAGGCTGCCACCCCACCATCTTCCCAGCTGTGAGTGCTTGCATCCTGCCTGGTGTTGCATCCACGTGGTTTGTGCCAGGAGGTGCAGGTCCCTGAGGATCCCTGTGAGAAAGGCACTCTGGCTGCCTCATTTTGGTCACTTGAGTAATTACAGTATTTTCTTATAAGAAAACAGTTCTATCCATTTCACTGTTAAGTGATGCCAGGACTGGGATCACCAAGGTGTCCCACCCTCAGGTCCACCGTGTCCCATGTCCCATCAGACACTCATGGAGCAGTTTTCACTGGCATATCTGGGGGCTTTTGGGATGGAGGAGACAAGGATGAGACGAGGGGGGCTTCAGTCTGGCAGAGAACAGGGGCATCTGGCACATCATGCTGGTCGAGAGGGGCTGTGCACTGAGAGCTGGAGGCACTGTGAGGCTCTGCAGAGGAGGAGAGGAATTGCTTCCATGTCCACCTGGGATTGGGGGGGGCTCCTTTTGCTCTGCACACTGACTGCCGTCCCCCTGTCTTGCCCACTGGGGGAGAGGTGACAGCTGTGCCACCTCTCACCTTCCCATGTGAGGCCAATCCACCTGGGAGCCAGGAGGGGAGGTGTCTGTGCAGTGTGTGTGAGGGGAAGCAGCTCCAGGTGAAGTCGAGTTTCATTTAGTGGTTCTGCTCGGGTTGTTATTTTTCCTACAAGAGAAGCTCACCCCAGCAGGATGCTCTGCCACCTGAGGTGCTGGTCCTTCTCCCACTGCCTGGTGCAGCCACGCAGGCTGCCCTGCTCCAGCCCCAGGACCTGGCTCACAGGGAAGCAGGGGGCTGCCTTCTCTTGTGCTCCCACACCGAGCCTCTTTCTGCTTCCCCGCTCCCGCCTTCCTCCTCCTCCTCCTCCTGCAGCATCTGCTCCGGATGTTTTTTCCCTGAACTGCAGAAGCTGCATTTTTCCAAGCTGAATTTCCTTTGTTATTTTTTTTTTCTAATCTCTCCAGGGTCCCCTTCAGATTGCTTTGCTCCCTTCCATCCTCTCCAGTTTATTATCTTCTACGAATGTTATTAACATGGTAATTAGTCCCTAATTGCAACTGCCAATGAAGATGTCAGATAGGGCTGATGCTAACCCTGATCCTTCACAGTACTAACCCTGATGCTTCACTGTTTTTCCCTGAATCCTGCAGATTCCTCCATGCCTCTCCCATCACCCTGGTTTGGTTTCACAGAGGAATGCTCACGTGTGTGAGTGAGATTGCTCCCCTAGCAAAGACTGGCTGAGACCCAGCACAGGGAGCTTTATAAACCCCCCGGGGCCAGGCTGGTGATGGGTGCAGCTCTGAGAGCCACTTCCTACTTGGTCCCAAGGTTTTGTCTCAAAGGCAGGGTCATGACTGGCTCTCCATGGCAGCTCCCTTGGGAGGCAGAAGGGAAAGGATTTTGGAGAGTTGAAGGCTGGCATTTGCCATCCCGCCTATACACTCAACCCTCTGGCTGCTGGGGCACTGTGCAAAGGTCTCCCGTGCCTATAAATAGGCAGAGAGGTAGGCCAAGAGATGGGGAGATGGGACGAGGGCAGGCGGGGAGCCAGCCCGGGCCGGCATCTGCAGCTCTCATCGCCTTCGTGTGCGCAAGAGGTGCGGTTTGTTCCGGCCACGCTGTTCTCAGCAGGCCGGGTTTGCCCCCGCAGAGCCTATTTTGGAGCACAAAACCCCCTGATTGCCTCTTGGAGGGGCTGCAGAGAGCCGGGGCTGCCTTGTGGCGAGGTGTCCCGGCTCGGCTGGGGGACGTGGAGCCACGTGCTGCGAATAGCTCTGTGCATACGTGGCCTGTGGAGATGAAATGCGGCTCTTGACCGATTGTGAATAAATCAGGGTCAGGAGCTTGAATGCTGGCCAAGAAACCCAAAGGGATAAAATATAGCCTCTCTACAGACTGTTAGCAAACAGCACGTGGGCTGAGATCTGCTAGATAAATTTATGCGCTGTGAATTGTTCACCCAGCTGTAGTGGAGGGATGGATGGACCCATGGAGAACTGATAACCATATGTGGTGGACATGCCTTCGGTGCTGACCTTTAGAGGGTTCAGCAGGGCTGGGAGGTGGCACGGTGACGTCTTCTTAGGGATGCCACCGGCAGGGAATGGGGCACACGTGTTACTTGACGCGAGGGAGGGGGATTCAGGCTGCCTCTGCTCAGGGAGGCAGGCTGGCAAAACAAATTACTGCTCCTGACCTTGGTTTTCCCATCGTGTCATTTGACATGGATTGAGGGTAAATACCAAGCTTTTTGCCTTTGTGTTGTCGTTTCCCAGCTCGTGGGACTTGCTAGCCTGAGAGCTGCCATTCCTGGTGCAACCAAGGGAGATCAGTTTAAAATGGGAGGTGGTATCAGGGGAAAAGTGAAAAGATGGGGGCACAGGGCCTCCAGCACCTGCTGTCACCCATTTCAGGTGAAATGCTGGGGACTGTTTCCTCTCTCTGGCCCCGAGTTCCTTGTGGCCACAAAGGGGAACATTGGCTTCATGTTGGGATGAAACAGCCTGGTGGCAGAACCAGCTTCAGACAGGATGACTCAGTGAGACTTGAGGCTCAATTCAGCTGCCTTAAACTGGACAGATGGGCCTGGCCCCAAAACACGGAGCCAAGCAGCCTCATACTTATCCAAGCTGCAGAGGAGCATGAGTGGTTTGTGGCTGGTCCCTCCTTTCTCCAACCAGGCATCTGCTTCCCACCCTCCGCCCCAGGACACTGGATGTGTGCATGCAGATGGGACTGGCTCGTATTTGTGTGTCAGCATCTTACACATCCACAGCTCTGTCCTGGCCTTAGCCCAGCTTGCTGGGGTGACCTGAGCCCCTGTGGGTACCAGGCCATGTGCCCTGGCCTGGCTCTGGGGGGGCAATGCTTTGTGTTCAGTGGGAACCTGAACTCACCCAGCCGTGATTCAGAGAAATGTGGAGAAAAAAGTATCCCCATTTTGGGGGGAAGAAGCATTTCTCTCTGATACTGGGCCACTCCTGCACTCTGGGGCTGGCTGGGCAATCTGCCTTCCCTGGGCTGCAGGGGGTGTGGAGGGGAATGTGAACTTTCCCTGCTTTCTGGGATTTGCAGCATTGTTTTGAGGCTGGGACTCAGGAAAAGAGGCTTTTTCGAAGCTGGGCATCCCCGGCAGCCTGGGAATCCTCACTGGGATGCACCAGTGGCTGGCTGTGCCCAGCATCTCTCCTGCCCTGCTGCAGCAGGGTGATCCCCTCCCCTGCTGGTCCATGTCCCACCTCCGTGGCTCATCCCTCAGCTCCCCCTTGCCGCCTGCACTGCACCCCCCGCGCCTTTGCCTTGGGCTGTGACTTTTGGCACGGGCAGGACACATTTAACAGTGGGCTCTGAACACTTTGCAAGTGGCCACCGGTGGGCTGTGAGCCTGGGGGCTGTGTCACAGCTCCTGCTGGAGTGACACCAGGGCTGGCACCGCCGTCCCAGCCCCAGGGACCCCTGTCCCTGTGGCAGCTGGCAGAAGATGAGAGTCACCAAAGGCTGGTGGCTCTGCATGTGAGAGTGAAGGATCCCCGCCATGGCTTTGCTATTCAGTTGTCTCATTTGTTCTCTTCACATTTGTTTAGGCTTCATCAGAGCAAAACCCAGCAAGTCTTTAATACTGTTTTATCCACCGAGGTGTCTTTCCTTCCTCCCTGTGGCAGTTGTAGATTTTTACAAAACCTTTGAAGGAAGTCTCAGATAAAACCTGGAGCTGTGAAATCAGTGTGATGAAGTGTGACGAGGTGCTTTGGGTTGTATGTGCCTGTTGCTTTTGTTGGGGCAGCTTAGAAAAGCCCAGCACTCCACAGGCAAACCCTAAAGACGTTTTGAGGGAAAACCTTCATTTTTAATTTTTTTCATTTAAAGGATGCAATTTGGCAAGAACCTGTGTGTTGGTCACGTCTAACCTCTTACCTGGGCACATTTCTGGCTGCTGGGGGTGGAATTTGTGGCATTGGCACTCTGGCAGTGGACTGGCACATCCACTTGCTGGGAGAGCCTTCTCCCGAGCGAAGGCGCTGGGATATCTTCTGCGAGGGGTTCGCAGCTAATTGGTACAATCAATATTTGTTTTGCAAATGCAATTGGAGGGAAAGAGGGATTGAGAGCGCCAGAAATTCAATTGACCTGTAAGAACAGATACGGTGTAAAGGGAATCCTTCCCCTGCCAAGCAAATATTTAGAAAGGAGAAGCAATAAAATGAATAAGCAACAAAGTAATATCCTGCCTCCACGGCCGAGGGAGGCTGCTGGGAAGGGCTGCTGCCCTCGATGCTGTGATAACCCTGAGCAGACGAGTGGCAGGAACCTGTTTCCTAGAGAAAGCATGTTTGCTTTTGCCATCTAATTCATCAAAAGCTCGTCCTGCTGCCTTGACAGCACTGGGACCTGTCTCAGGTAGCCTGGCAAGCTGGGCACTGTCCCTGTACCCCTGCAGCTATGACTGTGGCATAAACCCAGTGGTGGCACAGGGGACAGGGGTGTCCCTGCACCCTTGTCTCCTCTTGCAGGGATCTCTGCTCTTTGCTCCCACGTCCCTGCTCAGCCTTCTCTGGTGCCTCGGTGATGAAAACACACTGGGGAGAGTCGTGGGTGCTGTGGGATGTGAGAGGTGTGTGAGAAAGATCATCAATAGTTCCTGCCTGGAAGGACATTCTGGTGCCTCAGCACTCCTTCGTGTGAAAATCCAAATGGTTAAGGGGGGGGAGGGAAACCAAAATATATGTTTTTAGATCAAAAAGCTCCAGAAAAACGCTTTGGGTCGGGAGTGGTGAGATGGCATCCAGCCAGGGCTTTGGCTGGATGGAGCAAAGCACCCGAATCCCTCTTTGCCAGATGGCTCAGCATCCCTGGGCACAGCCCTGCAGTGTGACTTGAACTTAGGCTCATGGCTGAATTTAAAAATCTCTATATAAAGCTAGGATTTTTCGGAAAAAAACACCTCATACACATATATATGTGGCATGTATATATATATACACACACATATATATGTATAAAATAGAGCAAGTAGAACAAAGGAAAATCATTTTATGGGGAGGCTCTTAACCAGCTCCAGTGCTGAGCATCTTTGGCCACTTTGGAGCCTTTTGAGCATCTTCCCCCAGTGATTGACATTGACCCTTCTGATTGGTGTCAGGATCTGAGATGCCTTGTCATTTACTGACATCAGTTAGAGCCTTTTCTGGGGGCTGCTGGAATCGCCTTGAAATGCATTCACTACACAGAAATCAAAAAGAGGTTTGGATTTGCATTGGTGGATTACTGAGTTTTCAAGAGAACATTGGCTAAAAAAACGTGAACTTTCTCAGACTGAAGAGGAAAAAGCCCTAGAGAAGCTCAAGCAAATTTTGACCTCTCAATAGTCAAATTTTCCTGAGGTTTTATCCCTCTTATTGTAAGACTGAGCCCCTCTAGGGTGCTCTGTACCTCCCAGAAGCTGATGCTCAGGGCCATGAAAGGCAGAGCTCTGGTTTTCCACACGTGAGATGTAATTTGGGAGCAGGTCTCTTGCAGGGATGAGCTGTTGCCCATGGCTGGACTGGCTCTGCCTCTGTGTCTGCAGACCACTGATGGCATGAAATGCCCCCCGTGTGCCATCATCTGTTATCTCATCCCTGTCTCAAGTGCCACGAGGCTGCAAAACACACCCCAAACATTTGTTTCTCCTGAAACCCCATCCTGAGAGCGCACACCAGGAGAGAGCAGCACCACGAGCTCAGCGGAGTGAGGAGCGGGGGGAAAAACGATGGCTTAAATTTAATGTCTTTTCAGATGAGTATTTCCATTCATTCCAGAGCATATTCCTCTGGCATTTCCAGCACGCTTGTTTAGCCGAGTAGTTAACAAACTTCATGGAAACACATGTTATAGTGCTCTCTAGTGCACGGAGCTATGTATGAAGGATGATTCTTCTGAGATATCTCCATGCGAGCGCAGCTTTTGCTCCGGAGCAGCCAGTGAGCCACAGCAGCTGCTTCCCATTGTGGGGATGCTGCTGAGGGGAGAAAAAAAACAAAAAAAACCCAACAAACCCTCGACCCCATCCCAACAACTTGACAACACACGCAGATGATATTTATGCAAAACCCTGCTCGAGGGGGAGAGAAATAAAAGATAAGGCAAGAAATAACCGGGGTGGGAGAGCGCTATCTCTCTGCCGGCAGCGCCCGGTGCGCTCCCGCCGATCTCTGTTTGCCGAGCTGCTCCGAAGCAGCTGCTCCCTGTGTCCGAGTGAGTTTACTCTGTTTGGCTTTTATACAGCCCAGCGATTTTTATGGCCACCCGAGCGCCGGGAAGCTCCACAGGATATTGGCTGCCTCCTAATGAGAATTTGCCGCGTCGGCACGTCGGCGCAAACACCCCTGGTGAATGTTAAACGCCTGGGAAACGGCAGCTCCTGCAGCCCCATCCCTGGATGCTCCCAGAGTCCTTGGGGGGAACGAGGGGTTTTTGTTTAATAAAGGAAAAGGCAAGCCTTGATTGTAGCCTAGGAGACTCGAGAGCAGTCGAGGCTCCTGGCTGGACCCCGTGCACCCGCACTGGCCTCAGTGGGGATGCTTCAGGAAAGCCTCACAAGGGGAGGCCAGGGGAGCCCTGGGCAGTCTGGGATTTGGGGGGTCCTGAAGGTGAGGTTGGACTTGTGGGTCCAGGCAGGTGTTGAACTCAGTCCCCTGGATTTGCCTTATCCCTTTTTCAACCTGTTGGTACAAGGTGGAGGTGAATTTATGGCGTCGCAAGGGAGCTGGGGCTGGAAAGGACTGGGAATCTTCTCAGTCCTTCTTCTGCTTGGAGCAGGGCTTACTTGCATGTGGATCAGGTTGTTCAGGGCTGGAACCAGTAAAGCACTGGCTGTGCCCAAGGAATGAGATTTCTGTTTGATCTGAATGCCCTTTCCTTTCCTTTCCTTTCCTTTCCTTTCCTTTCCTTTCCTTTCCATTCCATTCCATTCCATTTTTGTTTGTTTTTGTTTTTTTTGGTAACTCTCCTTTTGAAAATCTGAATGGAAAATAGAAAGGTTTCATTTTAGTTTGTGTCTGTATTAAATTTCCATCACAGGAGGTTTAAAAAAAAAATCAGAAACAAATATAATGACTTGCAAGAGGAGTACATTAATCTGGAGCAGAATGAAAATAACTCCTTCCCCCACGGTGATACAGCACGTCAAAAAAACAGCGTGTATGTAAAATCCCCAAGGGGGTAGGAAAGCCAGCCTGCAGGGGGTTTCAGCCAGGATATCTTTTTCTTGGAAAACAAACAAAAAAAAATAGTTTTCAAGATCTTCACATTTTTATCCACAAAATGAATGACATGAGCAGCGTTTCCTTCTCTCCTGGTTATTCCTGCCCTGCTCACAAAGCCAGCCAAATCGGGGTGGTGGCGGCAGCAATGGCACATCCTCCTGCTCCTGGTGACTTTGCTTTTCCATCATTTGCCTCTCCATTAATCTCAGTACAAACAAAGGCTCTGAAGAGACAAGCTGAAAAGCTCCTGGGGGTACGTTTAAATCAGTCCTTTCTAATAATGTCTGTCGACCTCTCTGTGGAAGCACTGCTCCCCAAGGAAAGGACACGGAGCTGCGGCAGCGTGCTGAAATATGGTGGGGTGTAATTAATTCTGACCTCTGGCTCCCGCTCACTCACTCTCAATATTAAATTTGACTAGTGATATTGTGGTTTTTCAATTATCCTCGTTTTCTTGGGGGCATAGGGGGGATGAGGGGGGTCACTGCTCAAAATTCAGCTTGGTGGGAGATGCATTGCTTGGATGCAGAACTGCTGGGCCGTGGGCTGGATGGGATCCATCCTTGGGTTGGCTTCACTGGGATGGCATTTGGGCTTGGACGTGGTACTGTGTGTGCCTCTCCCCCTCCTACCCGTGTCCCTCCTGCCCCTAAAACCTGGTGCTTCATAGGTGCTGGGGTGGTACCAACTGCCTGTCTGATGCTATACACTGTTATTGAGGGTGTGGGGACACAAAAAGAACGGGTCTTTAGGGAAATGGGGAGGAAAATCAGCATTTGGTCTTGGCCTTCTGGATCACTTTCTGGCCACTCCTGCAATCAAGCAGAGGATTTTTATCAGGCTCCTGGAGGGGGGACAGAGCCATCAGCTGCTTGTTGCTGGAAGTTTTATTAGTGTGTCCTTGATCAGAAATGGAGCAACACAGAACAGCCTTGGAAGATGTGCACTTGCTCGACCTTTTACTTGGATGCAGGGAAGGCTTGAGGGCTGCTGGTGTGTTTGGCAGGGGCTGCTCACTGGGAAGGCTTCGTTTGTCTGTTTACTTGACCCCATCACTGTAGCAGTGCCCCTGTGTGTCACGCCGTGGTCTCTGGAGGGTCCGGGAGGTGTTAAGTGACCACTTTTGAACCCCATCCAGGAATCAGGGGCGAAGATGCCCTTTCCTGGGAAAGCTTGGATGGTTCCCGTGTAGCAGGAGGGGGGTTGAACAGCCCAGCATCCATCCCCTCTCCTCTGCTGCCCCCCTTTCCTCTCTGCCACCAGCTCCCCAGCGTGTCCCTCATCACCAGTGTCCTCAGGCCCTGGGGGGCACATGAGACCTGCTCAGGTACTTGCATCAGAGCAGGAGCTCCTTCAGGGATGCTTCTGCAGAACACCCTTGCATGGATCCCATAATTTAACCTCTTCAAAGCCTCTGGGTCCCTGGATGGGGCTGCCCCCTCCTCCACACCCCATACTGGCTCTGCCTTTGAGAGCAAGCTGTGCTTGTTGGCATCCTCTGCCATGATGGGCTCTCCGAGCATGCATGGCACAGTGGGATGCTGGATGGGGTAGAACCACCGGGTTAGGACCCTGAGAGAGCTGGGTTAGGTGGAGAAAGGCCAAAAATGGGACTCTCAGGCTTCTCCTCCCTTCCTTGCTCTGCTGGCCTCTTGGAGCATACAGCCACCAGCCAAGTGCTTAGGGGTGAATCTGCCAGAGGCCAAATATTGGCTTTTTGGGCTCCCTGTTCCCTGTTGGCAGCAGCAGTTCAGCTGAACCCTGGGGAGAACTTGCACCCCAGGGCCATGGAGGCGAGCTCACATCAGCCTCTGGGGTGAAATAAGCCCATTTCAGGTCGGTTGCCATGTCCCCTCAGAGTGTTGGAAGATGCATTCAGGCAGCAGGAATGAGAAGGGCTTGAGCTGGGGGGGAGGGAGGAGAAGGGAAATTAAAGAAGAAAAAAAAAAAAAAGGAAAACGCCACTTGCTGCAGAGCGAGCGAATTCTCCAATAAACCTGAATCTGCTGAGAATACATTTTACAAACATGCAGCGAAGTTGGCTGCTTTTGTTTGGGCGTTTGTTAAGCATTAACTAAAGAATGCCATGGTCCAGCCTGCTCGGTGTGAAACCTAATTCTCCCCCTTTCTGGAGCCATGGCATGGAGTGCTCAATTTTTTTCTCTCTGTAGGACTGCAGCCTTCTGGTACTCCAGCCAAAAAACACTCATATTTTAGCAAGCTTAGCCCCGGCCCCGTTGCCAGGCAGTAAAGGGAACACTTGTCCGCCTCGGGGGGGAGGGAGCTGGGAGACGGGGAAGGGTCAGGAGAAGAGCCCCGGGGAAAACGTCCCTGCTCTGTCCCACTGGAGAGCTCCCTGAGGGTGCACAGGGAGGGAAGTGAGGGCAGCTGTGGGCGCTTTTCCCCATCAACTTGGGAGCCTGGGGACACAGCGTGGGTTTGGAGGTGCCCAGGATCACTGATGTGGAGTTGCCCTCTGGATTGTGCTTCCCATGCCCAGGATGTGCCAGCCTGCTCTCCACAGCGCTGAGATGGACTCAGCTCTTTCCCTGTTGCTCCCATGGTGTCAGCACCCCTCCTGCCAGGGCCAGGGATCCATGGGGTGCCCCACAGCTGCAGCTGGGGGGTGCCCTCACTGTCACCATGTCCCTTCCTGCTTGGCCACGGTCCATGCCCTCTGCCTCTTCCTTTGGCTCCATGAGGGCCGGAGCAGGGACAGGGTGACGTGAGCCCAGCAGCAGCAGGGCAGTGCCTCATTCCCCAGCCATGGGTGCAAGTGGCATTTTTCCACTGCCAGCCTCTTGAGGACCCAGTGCTGATGTCCCCCCTTCTGGCGAGTGGCAGTGGGTGAGAAGATGACCAAGTGCCAAGACAACTCAATCCGGTGTCCTCATTCCCCGTGGCTCATTGCTGGCACTCCGCACCCCTTGGGCTGTGTGTGGCCCTTGGCTCATCCCCACACCAGGATGGTGGCCTTGCTGGGATTCATGGCTCTGAGTGGCCAGGCTGGAGCTCCCAGTACCTCCTGGCGAGTTGGTCAGGACCTGTGATCACAACATGGGGTGAACACAGGTGTGTTGGAGAACCCAGCATCCCTGCGGATGGTGCCAGCGTGGGCTCGCTCCGGGGCTGCCCCTGCCCCTCTCACCACATCCCAGGTGCAGGCAGGGAGGGAAGCAGAGCTGCCTCACCTTCCCCGCCGCCCCAGCTCAAAGCTCGGCGATTGAGATTTGTCCGTCACGATTTAATATCGGCGTCCGCGCCCCGGGAGGCTCCGCGGGGCGCATTTGCATGCGGGGCACGCAGACAGACAGCAGCCGGGCAGCGCCCGTCAATCACGGCCCCTTTCAGCCTGTCACCCCCGGAGGAAGGGGGAAGAGGCGGTGGTGGCTCTGCTGGGGAACCGGGGCTGCCCCCTGGCCATCAGGAAGGGACGCGGGATGTGCCATCTCAGAGGTGGCTTTGGCCCTGTGTCGTTATTTTTAGGTTTCGGTGATGCTGCGTGGGTGGGAGAGCCCAAAGGAGAGGTCTGGGATGCTTTGTTGGGAAGGAGGAATGGCATGGAGAAGTGGGGCTGCATCCTAGGGGATATGCCTAACACCGCCAGAAATGTTTTGCTTTTGGAAATGCCCGAATCTTTCGCTTCAAGTTTTTCTTGCAAGCTACCACCAGCCCCTTTCGGCTTCAAAACTGCGGGCTGTCATTTCGAAAGAGACCTAAACTTTAAAAAAAAGAGAGAAAAAAAAAACAAACAAAAAAACCCCCAAACAACAACAACAACACAAAAACAAAAAACAGAAACAAAACAAACCAAAAAAGGCAAATGAATCAAAACAAGAATAGGAATATTTTTAAGATCAGACACAAAAGGCTGTGTGTGGTGATAAAAACTGCTCACATCACTATCTTTTTGTTCCAGTTCCTCCTAAGTTGAGTGTGTTGGCTTTATTTGCAAATACTCACTGTCAGTGCTTCAGTGGGGTGTTTACTGAGCTGCTGGTGGCAGCCTGGTTCTCCACCAAGCATCCCAATCTCCCTGTCTGGTACTTCCCACCTGGCTAAACAAACCCAGTGCTGCCAGTCAGGCCTGACTTAACTTTGGAACAACAGGTTATGAAGGGGGAAAAAACCCTCCTGAGAACTAAAGCATCCCTAAGATGCTATAAGTGAAGCAGGAGAAAGCTGGGCATGGAGCTGAAGGTCCCAGAGATGGAGGAAAACCTCTGTGGATCCAGGCTGGTGTGTCTCACTTGGGCTAAAATGTTAAATTAATTGCTAGAGTCTGGGTCTCGAGGGTACAGTCTGATCTCAAGGGAATTGGGACACCAACAAGACCCTTTGCTTTCTCTCCATTACTACCTGTGGCAGATTGTGTTTTTTTCTGCCCGTGACCTTTTAGTGCCTGAGGTCTCAGTTTATTGTGTGTTTATCAGGAGCTCTTTCTGGTTTCATGGGGATTTCTCTGCAGCTCACATTGCCCAGGGATGGGGGAGTCCTGCACTGGGCAGTGAAAGACTGAACAGCACCCCTCAGTGGGAGCTGCTTTGGAAATAAAATCATTTATTCAGCAACCTAGGAATGGCTTTAAGTGTCTGATATCAGGCAGCCATTTACCTAAATCTCACACCTTTCTGCTTTTGGGCTTGGAAACATCCACTGCTGGGTTGGTGCTGCTGTGCTTGCTTGGCAAAGGTTTGTGGCTCTCTCATAAGTGCCTTGGAAACAAATTTTGGGCTCATTTATTACTGGGGATTAGATGGCAGTAATGTAATATCTTATCAATATTTTATTACTGAGAGCAGTTGGTAATCCCAACAGGTAGGGCTTAAACATCATTTAAACAGGGTGAGAATGTGTTGCCAGACAAATACAAATAGCCTCCACTTGGACATAAAAGAGACATAATTAAAGATGAAGTGACTACAGAAATATTAATGCAGGCCAGTGTATGTTTGAGCTGGAACAAGAGAAAAATGACCTTTCAGAAGGAATGCTTCAAGGGAATGCACATCCCTCTCATCCCAGGGCAGTCACAGGGATGTTGGAAATACATCTTAGGGACAGGCAGTCGTAGGTAAACTTGGGGAATTAAAGCTGAATGTAGAAAAATAAAAGCTGCTAATGGCAATATGTGGAATTATGAACTCCCTAACCCTCTACATTGTATTTGGTGATTTCCTGCTTTCTGTGGTGGTGATAGTGTTTTATAAAAGCTTTGTAACACCCCTTTCCTACTTGTTTGGGAGTGCCATGTTTTTCTGAGTGCCCAGGGTGTGGCTGGCATGGGGAGGGTGTTGCACCAGACCCTCGTGCTTGCCAGCCCTGTTTGGGGAAAACCTGGGAGGGAGCAGGCACTTTTCCAAACGATCCCCACTTTCTGGTGGTTTTCTCGTGAGGGTTTTGCATATATCTGGTCCTCTGCTTGTCAGAACGGGGCTGATTCAGCACATTTCCTATGCGGGTTTTTGTAGCAGCCAAAAGAAAAAAAAAGGGGGGTTGAAAGTTCGGAGGTAACCTCTGCAGGATGTGTGCTGACTTTTGACTTCTCTTTCTGGGCCAAAGTCACCAAGACAGGGGAATAATAATGTCCAGTTCCCACAGATATTTCGGACAAGACTGGGTAAACAGTGGGTTTTTTTCTGTGTGATGTCCAAGCCAAGAACTCAAATATCTGGGCGTGGCAAAGAGGTTCTGGTTTGATACCTTCAAACATCTCTGTTGGTCATGCCATTTACTGAAAATATCCGGCCCTAAGGTTAATTCCAGGTGCCTCCAAGTCCTGTGAAGCCAGCACTGATGCTGCCACCTCTGCTGTTCTCACCTCAATTTCCCTCAGCCGTAAATCACTGATCATTCTGAGTAAGGACATTTAAATTCAGAGAAAGAAGAGCTCTCTTCCAACCTAAAGTGTTATTGCTGTTGTTGTTATTATTGGCTTTTAAGTCTAAAGCCAGAGTCTTGAAACCTGGGAACGGTTTAATTAGGGATGCCTCAAACACTGTCACATCAATGTCAAGGAACAAGCTGAGCTTTTCCTTTTCCTTTTGACACGTCAAGTCTTCAGTCTGGCACTGGCCTTAACCCCAAATTTGCTGTCTTGGAGATTTTTTATGATATATTAGACATTCCTGATGTGTTTGCAAGTGGGGATGGGATGAGCATCTGGCCAGAGGGATGGGGTGGTTTGTGGGTGAGGGAGGGTGGGGTTACTTTCTGTGGGTGCTTTTGGAGAGGCACAGATGAGCTCCCTGACCCCACTGCTGTCTCCAGCATCTCCTTGGGTCTAAGCATGAGCTGGAGGGAGGTGACGTGGAGTTGGCTTGATAAAACCCATGTGGAACTGATGCTGTCCTGTGCTGGTGGTACCTGGGCTGTTGGGTTTGATACCTTTTGTTTTTCACCTGGAGCATGTCGGGGTCTTCATCACTTGACCACATTTATGGTGAGCACCTGGTGAGCCCCAAAACTGCGGAAGTTGGCCCAAAAGCAGCATCCCCCCAGTGGCGCCGGGTGAGCACGCAGCGCTGGGAGCGCGTTCCCTGTCCCTGCGCAGCGCCAGCACCACTGTTCCCAGCCCCTCCACGCAGCCCACACACCGGGGGGTGACACAGCTGCCCTGTGGGTACCCCATCCCCTGTCCCAGCAGCCGTGGGGTGTCACGGCGGGCTGTCCTCTCGCTTGTCCCACAGGCTGTTCGCGGTGAAGTGCGCGGGCTGCCTGGAGGCCATCGCGCCCAGCGAGCTGGTGATGCGCGCCCAGAAGAGCGTCTACCACCTGCACTGCTTCTGCTGCTGCGTCTGTGAGCGGCGCCTGCAGAAGGGCGACGAGTTCGTGCTGAAGGAGGGGCAGCTCCTCTGTAAGGGCGACTACGAGAAGGAGCGGGAGCTGCTGAGCTTGGTGAGCCCGGCTCTGTCGGATTCTGGTAAGGCGCTGCCTGCGCCCGGCATCTCCCTGCCTGGTCCTGCTCCTGGGCCCCTGAGGGCTCTGGAGGTGAGGTTTGGGCTCGCTGCCCTCAACTTCTGCCCTTTGGTCTGAGGGGATAAGCTCTGTAAGCACCACTGGACCCTGCAGCCACCTCGGTGGTGAGGGCTTGAGCAGGGAGCTCAGCAGTGAGGGGCCGCAGGGCTGCAGGATGCTCTGTGGGCCACAGGGCTCATTTCTGGAGGGGTTTGTGCTCCTGGCCTGTGCAGAGCACCAGCACGCCGCCCAAGGGGTGTGCAGCTCCCTATGATGTGGGAGGGAGAGCTGGCCACTGACTACCTCGGGCTAACCCTTTGTCCCTCCCCTGTGCCTCAGTGTCCCTGCCTGGGACTCTGGAAAGGCTGAGAACAAGAAGTGAGCTGCTTCTGCTTTAGTCACCCCTTTTAATAACAAGGGGAAACGGAGGCACAGAGCTGAAACATGAGCTGGCAGCAGGGAGTCTGCAAACCTTGTGTCCCCAGCAGCTTCCAAGGCAGCTGATGGCCAGAACCAGCCTGCTGACCCATCATGGGGACACTGTGGGGACACTGCAGAGCCGAGGGGGGCTGCAGGAGAGGTGGCACTGTGGCTGGAAGTGGGCAGCGGGCAGCATCCTGCTCCAGCCAGGGTGTCATGGCTGGGTTAGGTTGCCCAGAGCATCAGACCAGCATTAAAATATGTATCTGCAGTCAATGCAAATTAAACCTGAATGCTTCCCAGGAAGACAAATTTAGTGAGAAAGCCCAGCACTGGGGACTGGGAGGGTGGAAATGATCTGATGATCTGCTAGCCAAAATCCTGAGGATAACACAATCCCCACAGAGACCTGCTCCTCACCAATCTCTCAGTTCCCCTTAAAATCCCTCACTGGGGAAAAGTCTGCTTTGTGGAGGGAAAGGATTTACCTTTGAAATTCTCTGCTCTGGAAAAGGCTGCCAGTAACCTGAGGGGGGCCAAGTCGGCCCTGCTGGAGCAAAGCACTGGATTTTAAAAAAGCAGAAATCAAGATTAGGGGCATGTTGTTAAGGTGTGAAGCATGGACACGACAAAGCCTGGTGCTCTCTGTCACTGGAGTGCAGTAGCTGGGAGAAGATGTGTGAAGGGATGGGGATGGTTTTCACAGATACAGGGCACACATTGCCCAAAGCCTGTATTTCTCTTTAAGATTGAGCTCCTCGGCAGCAAAAGCCCGTCTGTCTTGCAGCATTGACTGTGTGGGTTCTGTGTGAGCTCTGCAGCCCTGCTTGCTCAGGACAGAAAAGTCCTCCTTGCAATTAGCAGTGGTGATGTTTAAAAATGAGAGTGAGTCCATGGGAGGAGGTGGCTGGGGGAGCTGGTGAGTGATAGTCCAGCGCTGGAGGAGCTGGAGAGGCAGGAGTGCAGGAGGGTCCAGCCCACTGGCACCAGCTCTTCCCTTAGCCCTGGGAAAGTCCTTAACTGATTGAAGAATTACTGTTTTTTCCTCTGGGATATATGAACCCTTTTCAGTTAAAATAGGAGCCAATGAGGAGATGTCACGCAGAGGAGAAAGCAAATCAGCCACAATGGTTTGAGTTTGTTCCTAGTGGGGGAAAAGGGCAGTTGGGGAAAGGTCGGGGAGCTTTTCCTCCCCAGCGACTCGTCAGCCTGTGGTCCAGCCCCACTGCCAGCAGCTCCGGCCAAACCAAGAGCTCCAGCTTAGCAAAAACCTCCAGGGGAAAGACTTATTTTGGTGGAAACTCCAGCTGAGACCTGAGGGATGTGAAGGGCCAGCGTGGGAGTCAAAAGGGCAAGGCAACCCATTGGCTGATAGAAACCTAACCCAAAGCCCCTGACATGGCCTGGCAGCCTCTGACCAGGGGTCTCTGCCCTTGGCATCCCCCCACAGCCCCCATGGACCCCGCCACCATCCCTGCCTGCTTTTGGTGGCTACCAGCTTTGTCTGGGGACAATGACACAGCAGGGACCAGCCCAGGTACACATCCCCTGAGGATGCTCAGTGTGTGGTGGCTTCTCCCCCTCCTGCTGCATCCCCCCAGACCCCACTGCTGTGCCAGGAGATGCAGAGTGGTGCTGTCCTCTCTCGGGCACCACTCCCGGATGCCCCTCACCAGCAACATGTGACGAGCTCGTCCAGCCTCTCCCCTGTCCCCCCCGGCTGCTTTGAAGCCCCCCACCCTCTCTCCCTCCCTCCCCCCGGCCGCCGCACACCAAGGGCCACTTTATGAGAAAGCGCAGATAAAAAGCGAGCCATATGTTGTCTGTAATCTCCCAAACCCTCGCTTCAATTACTGCCTCCCCCGAGCCTCCGCCGCCCAGCCTAAGTAAACAAGCCCCTCTGAAAGAGGACCCTGCTTTCCAATTAAAAACGTCCTAACGTTTCTCCTCTCCCTAAATCCTCCTGAGCGAGGAATGTCCCGGCCCCGGCGGCGGGATGCGGGCTCGGCGGGTCGGAGCGAGGGCACGCCGCACAATATCCATCGCCCCGGCCCCTTCCCAGGTGACGTCAGGGGCAGCCCCAGACACTCATTAATTTCTCCCCCCTCCTCAGTGGGGAAAGGCTTGAAAGGGAGAGTTAATTAAAAGTAATACCCCGCCAAATCCGGCTTCACTTTTCCTTCTTTCCCTTTGACACTGGGAGGGATTTGGGGAGCAGGTGTTGGCGGGGGGAGGGCTTGGAGAGGCTGCTCTGAGCGGGTTTTCCCCCTTGGAGTGGGTTTTGAGCACCATGGACTTGCTGGAGCCCATGAGCCTGTGGCTCTGCCCCTCTTGGGCTGGAGGGGAGTGAGGTGCTGACCGAGCTCATGCTCGGGTGCAGACGGGTTCAGGCACCAGTTGACACTCCTTCTCCCACGATTTGTAAAAATCTCTGCCTTTCCATCAAAATTAGACTCCTTCAGCATTCAGGAAAGCCAGCAGTGTGGCAGAGCAGGGACCTGGCACCGAGAAGGAGGCAGCAGCAGCAAGAGCCACTGCTCAGCCCCATCACCAGAGGCTCCACAGCTTGGGCCTCCCCTCATGGGGTTCTTACACCTACTCCAGCGTGGCATCCCTCGGGCTGGGACACGCAAGGAAACATCGGTTTGTCCTTCCTGTTGGTGTGGGAATGTCATGACTGTGCCATGAGTAGGAAGGGAGCTGGAGCAGCAGCAAGGCTCTGATTCCCGGAGGCCAGACCCAGCTGTTGGCTGTGTGGGGATGCCAGCACAAAGAGTTCTCCCTGCCCACTCCCAGGGAAGGTCTCTGTACTGGCTGGAACCCAGGAGAGAGCCCAGTAGTGTGGAGAGGAGAGGTAACTGGTGCCTGAGAGCATTCTTGCTGCTCCTCTGGGATCTTTGCCTCAGAGATCTGCTCCCATCTTTCCTCATTCCCACCTGGACTGGTGTTGGATTGAAACTTCCCTGGTGTGTGTGATCCATGGTGAGCTCTTGCCATGGGGTTTGACCTGGCCCATTTTCACCATGGATTACCCTGAGCCAGGCTCCCACTCCCTGGTGCATCCCCATCTCCCAGAGTCACGGCAGCCCCGGGATGGACTCGGGCCAAGCACGGCCCTGCAGAGCCCACATCTGTATCAAAGCTCCATTACCCACTCCCAGATGGACAGTGAAGGAGCTTTCTGGAAAAGGCTGTAAGTGATTTCTAGCTAGCCAGAGGGAAGGTGCTGTCAAACCTGCATCACAGCCCTTCCCACACGGGCTGAGCAGGCAAGGTCATCAGCAGGGGAGATGCAGCAAATGAGGAGAGCTGGGAAGAGGCACTGTCCACTTTCACTGAGCAGTTCCTGCCCAAAGGCTCCGTGCCCTGGGTGGTGGAGAACAGCGGGGAGATACAGCCTAGTGCCTGGGAATGCAGTGGAGCAGCTCATCACAGTGAGTACCTGAGGGGTGAAGGCTGAAAGAACCTGGGTGTCTGTCCAGGGAGATTTAAAACTCCACAGAAAGAAGGAAATAACAGGCAGAAAGATGGCCCTTGTATGTATGAATAAAAGTTTGTGCTCTAAAGGGAGTTGTCCTCCATGGTAGAGCAGCTCAGGAGGTGTTTGTGAGGGGTTCTTGGCTAACATGTTGCCCCCTCTGAGCATCCCTGCTCACCCATCACCCTGACCTCCCCCAGCCTGGTCTGCCTGGGCAGAGGGACCCAATCTCTGTCTCCACCTGGGCTGGGGGCGAGCCCCAGGGGCACAGTGGTCCTTGACGACTGCTGGCCCCTCACGTGGATGTGACCTGTGTGTCTCTGTCCAGATGTATCCCCAGCTGTGGCCTGGCTGGAAATTCCTGTGAAGCAGGCAGAGATCTGGCTCTGGTGGAGGGAAAATCAGCTGTGCCAGGGTTTCACATTGCAGCTGCTCACACTGTTGGGGGAAAGAAGAACCCAAAAGCACATCTGCTGGCTGAGCAGTCACAGACTTCAAGTGGCAGTAGCTCTCCCCCACTCTCTCAGCTGCCATGAGGCAGCCAGTCCCAAACCTCAGCTTCTCACACATACTCAGAAAAAGATCCCCACCAACACCAGCTTGTTTTAAATCTCTCAGATTATTTTGACCACACTGGAGATGGTGTGTGCTGCCTGTTGTCTGTAAAGGACCTGCTTTTTTTCATCCTTAGGCAAAAGTGATGATGAGGACAGCATCTGCAAGTTGGGCCAGGCCTCGGGGAAGGGCGCTGAGGACGGGAAGGATCACAAACGTCCCAAGAGGCCACGGACCATCCTGACCACGCAGCAGCGCAGGGCATTCAAGGCTTCATTTGAGGTCTCCTCCAAGCCCTGCAGGAAGGTATGGGGAGAAGGGCCCGTGCCCAGCTCTTGGGGATGTCCTGGGTGCTGAGCATGGCCTCGCCCTGGCTGATGTGACCCTTCCCAAAGTCCCCCTGGAAAGCTGAGAGGGCTGAGACGCCGCTGTCGCTCTTCTCCCCAGGTGCGGGAGACGCTGGCGGCAGAGACAGGGCTGAGTGTCCGTGTGGTGCAGGTCTGGTTCCAGAACCAGCGAGCAAAGGTGGGTACAGGGGCTGCCAGCACCAATTGCTGGGGCTCCCTCCCTCCTGCCTTTGGCCAGGGGATGATTCCATTCTGCTTTTTTCCCTTTCTTCTCTCCCAGATGAAGAAGCTCGCCCGGAGGCAGCAGCAGCAGCAGCAGGACCAGCAGAACACACAGCGCCTGAGCTCAGGTACCCCCCTCACAATTTGGCTTTCCCCATCTCCCAGCCCTCTCCAGGCTTCGCAGCGGAGCTCGGCCACCCAAAAAGCAGCAGCCTGACTGCGCCCATGACTTGATCTTATCTTGCTCTTACCTTACAGCCCAGCCGAACGGCGGCGGCGGCGGCGCGGGGCTGGAGGGGATGCTGACCTCCTACACCGCCCTGCCCCCGCCCCAGCAGCTGCTGGGCATGGAGCAAAGCGTCTACGGCTCCGACCCCTTCCGGCAAGGGCTCACCCCGCCCCAGATGCCCGGAGACCACATGCACCCCTACGGTAGGGCTCCGGGGATGCTCTCTTCTCCTTCAAAGAGATGCTGGGCTATGGTGGGGTACCCTCACCCCTAAATACCTTGTGCTACTGATGCCTTTACCTAAAAACAGAGACCAGACAATGGATAAAAGTGGATATTTACTGAAGGGTCTTCAGGTACTTTAAGAGCAGATGAAGCCTCCCCAGAGGGCTACACCCAGGATGGACAATGGTCACAAGTTTTTCAGACAATTATAAATTTGGTCCATTTACATATCAGGGGTTAATCCTAAAATTACAGCTTCAGGTAATGAAGTCATTTACCCCCAGTTTGCTCTCTCCCAATTCACTTTTTGTTGATACTTTTCAGTGAGGTGTCTTGGAGTTTCAGGCCCAGAGGGATTGTTTTCTCTGACCAAAATGTGAAGACAGTAGCTAACACTGTGTATGGAGTTTAGAGTTATACACTAAAGCAGTACAGGATCTGAAAAATACAAAGCTAAAATCGTAAGGCATCACTCCAAAAGCTGGGGGTACCAGGCACTGTGAGGCGCCCGGGGAGGAAGCAGGCTCTGAACCCTTCTGTCCCCTCCTTGCTTCCCAAGGTGCCGAGCCCCTCTTCCACGACCTGGACAGCGACGATACCTCACTGAGCAACCTGGGGGACTGCTTCCTCGGCACGGCAGACACGGGGCCGCTCCAGGCGCGAGTGGGAAACCCCATCGACCACCTGTACTCCATGCAGAACTCCTACTTCACCTCCTGAGCGTGGCGTGGTCCCCCCAGGAGGGGCCGCGGAGCTCCCGGGGCTGGGAGGGAGGGGAGCAGCGCTGCTGGGATGCCGTCAAATAATCTTGTAGCTTGGGATTCCCAAGGAGCGAGTTAAGTTATGGGTTGCATAGTTTCATGTTTCTCTTAGGAGTGTAGGATTAGGGACAGGAGTGGTTTTTGCAGCTGGCTGGTGGATTTTCAAATTTCAGATGGGGACGCGAATTTCTCGTTTGGGAAGGGGAGGGGGATTCTCCTGTAGGAGCATCCCAGCGCTGTATCCCACCTTTGGAAAGAGCAAACTGCTAATCTTCATGGGGAAAGCCTGCAGCATCAGCTGGGCTTTGAAATCTGAAAAGCTGACAGCGCTCTGGGGAAGCACTAGGGGAAAATGTCGCTGCAGGGTTTGGTTTTTTCCCCTCTGTTCCCTCAACCGGTTTGAGTGCCTGCTGCTTAAACATAGGGACTTTGAAGATAGATGTTCCCATGCGAATATAGAGAGCTAGAAACCCCTAGCATTGTCCCTGTCCCTGAGGACAGGGGCTGTGTGTGTGGATGTGTGTGTGTGTGGGCACGCAGTGTGTGCGTGCAGAGCCGTGTGGCTGGGAGTGTTGCACTGCACGGCCACACCTGCCAGATTGTATCAACAAAAAGTTTATTTCTAAGTCTATCAGAAAATTACTGTACAGCAAAAGTAACTTTATTTTCAGTGTGAACCATATTTAAGGAAATACTCAATGCACTTAAGTTATAAGAGGAAATAATTTTACTTTTTATAAACGTTATGTTTAGGTTGCAAAAGCCCAGTGGCAGGGAAGGAACATCAGTTCATTTCAGGCGACACGATTGGGTTTGGGGGTTGGTTATTTTTGGTGTTCTCAGGTTGCCCCACTGGTTTCGAGCTGCAGTTGAAACACAAAGCAGAGCTGGGTCCAGAAACCTGCTTTTTGCCAGCAGATTGATGGGGGCAGCGTGGTGGCCAGGTCCTGTCCCCACTGCTGGACGTGTCCCAAAGGTCAGTGTGGAGTGGATGTGCTGGAGCTGGTGGACATCCCAGCCCATCTTCAGGCCATGCCTCTCCGCATCACCTTTTCCTTCCCCAGCGGGTCCCAGCCTGCCTCCACCAGCGACCCCATCCCATATCCTCAAACCTGGGTGCTAGGCCGGTGTGAGCTGGTGTCCTGGCACTGGGAAACGCTGCAGCCCAAGCCCCCACCCCTCGGGGGAGGCAGAAAGGAGGGACAGCCCTGCCTTTCCCACCCCGTGCTCAGCTTCATCCCTGCCAGACCCGGGGGAACCTGGGGGAAGTCCTCCTCGGGGTGGAGCCTTCGACTGGCCCTCACCTCATCCCCACTCTCGTTTTCATACGTTGTGTCCTTTTGTGCTGCTGTTCACGAATGATGTAAGCGACAACCCGGAAAGACAAAAGACGTGCAAGTGACTGTGAGGCTCAAAACACTGGCTCGTCGCCGCCGTCCGGCCTGACACTGAATGTAGCAGGGTCTGGAGATGGCTGGCCCGGCGGGAGATGCTGGCAACACTGTCAGAAATCACGCACCAAGATGAAATTAAAAAGACAAAAAGAAAAAAAAAATCTCTGTAAAAGAAAGGAAAAAAAAAAGCCTGGTGTTTTCTTTGCGTGGTTGTGTCCTCTTGACTGGGAGAGGGAAGGGTTTGAGGCATCTCCAAAGGAAGCAAGGTGTTGGGGAGGGTGTAGTGAGAAGTTTTTGCTTAATGGGGTTTTAATTTTAATATCAGATATTCACAGAATCATAGACCCCATCATGGTGTGGGTTGGAAGGGACTTTCAAAGACTATCCAGTTCCAGCCCCGTGCCATGGGCAGGGACACCTTCCACCATCCCAGGTTGCTCCAAGCCCCATCCAGCCTGGCCTTGAACGCTGCCAGGGGTGGGGCATCTGCAGCTCCTCCGGGCAGCCTGTGCTGGGGCCTCATCATATTCCATGGTCTGGGACTAAAGTGGCCCTTGGAGTGTCCTCTGTGGCCAACAGACAGAGATTGGTGGGTCTGGAACTTGAAGCACCCAAGGTGGCAGAGAGGGGCTTGCTGGGGGTCTTCACCCAGCTCTCACCTGGACTGGCACTTCGTGAACCCCAGCCCTCCAAGTCAGGACCACGAGCAGCTCTGTGTTAGGGCTGCCTTAAAGGTATGGGGGGTGTTTCCCAAAAGGAATTGCTCTTATCACAGCTCCCAGACACGGAGAGGTTCCACAAATATGCCAGCAAATGGGGATGCACAGCTCATTTTCTGAGTTTTTCAAAACAAGGTGTGCTCCTTCCTGCCCATCATCAGTCCTTGCTCTGCAGCTCCTGTGCTAGAAAATATTTTCTAAGTCCAACCTGCAAAAAAAATTCTAAAATGGCATGACTGTTAGAAGAAAACTTGTCATTTTTATTTCCCAAGTTTTAAAGTAAGAACAGCCTGGATGCCTGGGTTGGTTTGGGGTTTTGCTCTGTCTCAAGACAGCAGCAGGGAAAAGGGTTGGACTTGTGGTGGACAAGTTGGGGAAATCACAGCTTGAGGCTTCTCTAACACCAGGCATGGTGGTCTTGAAGAAATACTTGGCTGGTGCTGTGTGGAAAAGAGGGCAGATCTGGGGGAGGTGGATTAGAGGTGGTGTGGAGAGGCTGCCCATGAAACCCATGAAACCAGCACCATTTGTAGGATCAGCTCTAGGAAATCGCTGGGTTAACACCACCCAGGCTTGAAATGTAAAAACAGATTTCCCTCCGTGGTTATTAAAGCTGTCTCAAAAATTCCTTTCACTTGGATGTTTCTTAAAATGTCATGTTTAAATTCGTGGGGGTTTTATTAATGTTTTAAAGCTAAAAGGTTTGTCTTCCCCACCTACAGCTATTTCCTGTTTGAAAGATGCTCAGGTGCATCAGTCTGCTTTTTCCTCAGCCCAACTGCCAATTTACACTTGCTAAATTGCTTCCCCCAGATAAAAACCCCCATGTCATACAGACTGGTCGCCTACTTTTAAAATCTTGCAAAAAATGTAATGACACCCTATAATAACAGTCTCTTGATGCAAATGTGGGTAAATGCATAAAATTATTATATAGAGCATGAAATTTTGGGAAAGGATCAGAATTATGGGTGAGGGCAGATTTTTGCCTAGCAAAGTCAGGAGAATTCATGGTTTTAAACCTGTTCTTCTGCCAGTTGGCCCAGTGCTTGACACAGGCCGAACATGAGCCCAGTCTGCAATCTTGCCATGGACTAGCAGATGTGGGTCCTCCTGTCATCTGGGTTTCATATCCTGCTGTTCCTTATTTCAGGGTGTGGATGGATCCTGCCAAAGCAAAACTGGCTGGGCCTTATCTTCTGCAGGTGATGGAGTCACTGCATGGCAGGTGACTGTTGTCAGGCTGGGTGGGCTGTCAGGTGTCCCTTGGTTTGTCCCCCTGGGATGTCCTTTTGTGGGGCTGCTTTGCCATACTGTGCTCCGTGTCTGAGCCCACTCTCAGCTGGGGAGTGGCTCCCCAGGACAGATGATCCCTTCTTGTCAGAGGCAGGAAGAAAAGAGCGAGGTCTGAGGTGAAAACAGGTTCTACCTTGCTCTCCAAGGCAAGGGCAATGCCAGGAACGGGTTGGGAGCTGACCTTTGTGTCTCTAGAGACTCTAAACAAAGCTGCTTCTGTTCAGGCACTGCTCAGTGGCCAAGGAGAGATCAAGTCAGAGATTACTTGTCAGTTGAGGACACTGATTAGATGATACTGATAGGCAGCCAGCTCTGAGTGATATTATGTTAATTAACTTGCTCTTTGTGAATGGGGGCTCAGGAGCTTGTGGCAGATGCAGCCTGGAATGAAAACCAAAACGGAGTTGGCCAATGCTGACTGGGTTTGCAGCTGGGTATTTGAGTCTTGGTGGTGTTTTTAGGTGTTTGTTGGAGACTTGCTGTGCACAGACATAGGAGCTGGAGCAAGCAACCTTCCTGGAAGGATGTGACCTTGCTGTCTAGGAAAACCCCCTCCAGGTGAAGGGCTGGAACCTTGCCTCTCTCTGAGTGCTCTGGCTCAGCCTGTAACTGCAGTCACACAGCTGTGCTGGCTCCTGCCAGCTCGCTGTGGGCAGGAGGAACCCCCAGACCCAGCAAAGATCCTGCTGCAGTGGGGACACATCCAGGTGGGAAGCCCGGGTCACGGCCACTGCCACAGCCTCTGCTGCCCTGGGTGTTTGGGGGCAGCTTTCTGCTGTGATGTGGGCATGTCCAGGAGAGAAGAACCTGCAGGAGACTTTCTCATGTGCCCACACCCATGGGTCATCTCTCTGCACGTAGGAGGTGGAGAGGGCCCAAATCCCAAGGAACCCATAGGCAGAGTCCTTTCCTGGAACCGGACATGAGAGGTGACAAATTCTGGCTTTATGTTTTTGTTTTTGTTTGGGTTTTTTTTGTGGGAAAATGCCAGAGCTTTGGTTGTTCCTGTCACCTTTCCAGAGTGAAATAATTTGCCAGATGTTTGGTACCTACACTGACACTCTTCTGGGCACTAAATGTCACCCATCATTAGAAAACGCTTGTCTTGTGACACGTGATAGGGCTCAAACCACTGAGGACCAGAGCCTTGGCTTTCTGGTAGGTCTGTGAGGTAACACCAGCTGTCCAAAGGTATCCCAGGTAACACCAGCTGTCCAAAGCTGTTACTTGCATTTGCTACGTCTTTTCTTCCACTGCTGGTCATCTGAATGGAAAATTTATTTGAAAAAGGAACAAAAAGCCTCTTTATAAAGTGGCAAAGACTTGTGACGGAAAGGCAAGTAAAGGGTTGGGAGCTCCTCAGGTGTAAAAAGGCGAATAACAGCTTCTTATCTCGTTGGAGATCAGACCAAATTCTTGTCTTCATTCCTCTAAGTGGCAACTGTGTTGGCCATGAAAAGGTTATCTTGTTAGCTGTAGACCTCCTAGACACTGATGTGGAGGCTGCCTGATTGACAGGTCTGAGTTCACAGGCTGAGGCTGAGCGTATCCAACTGCACGCCATGTCAAAACACTCCCAGTGATCAAATACCCACAGCACTTTCAGTGAGGAGCAGCAGATTCCCACTGCCCCGGGCCCTCCGAGCTGCTGCTTCACAGGGCAGATCAGATTTCTCCTCTGGTGACCCCGGGAACAGGGGGCTCATTCAGAGGGACGCCTGGTGGGTTGGATCACGCCTCGGGGCAGGGTGAATCTGTGACAAAGGGATGGGGAGCTGGTGGTGAACCCCAGAAGGCACTGCCCTACAGCCCTGTTGATTTGGTGGCTTTGAGTGGGGCAAAGAGCCCCAGCCAATTGCTCCTAACCCATCTTATTTAGGACTATCAGAGAGCCCAGACAAGACCGGCGCTCTGGAGAGCTGAGCTTTGGCATCTCAGCTCAGGGCTCTGAACCTGGCTGGCCCCCAGCAGCTCTGGCCTCTGTTCCTTGCAGTACACATGCAATAGTATCTGCTTGGGAGAGGAGGGGCTGTGCAGGGAGGTATCCACGAAGCCTTAGGCTTTTTCTGCACATTCCCAAGAGCATCTGCGAGGAAACAAGTCTGTGCTCAGCACCAGGCTCAAAATAATATGTGAACATGGAGAGCCCCGGGGCTGTGCATGAGAGAGCGAGGAGGAGAGGGGAAACAGTGAGCAGCTCTGCTCAAAGAGGCAGGGACTGCCTGGAAAACCCAGCATGAGATCATGGAACTGGAGATGCAGCGTGACACCTGTGCCTTGGGTGGCTGCTTGTGTTGTCCTGACAACCTCACACTGGTGTCCCAGGCTTGGAGGGTTTGGCTCTGCAGCCGAGTGCGTGGAGGTATTTGGGAAGTAACCAGAGAGCCCCTGAGGAGATTGGGGAGAGGAGGCTGGTGAAACTCTTCCAAAAGGATTAGCTGGAGCCTGCCAGAAGCTATAACTGACTGTTGGCTGCTCTGTCTCCTCCCGGAGTAGGCGGAGGGGTGAGGAAGGAGTGGTGACATCCCAGTGGAAGACCTGGGGCCTGGGGCACATGAAGCCTAATCCCATGGGGCCAAAACTGCTTTTTTCAACAAAGGCTGGGGTGTCAGAGATGGAGACAGGATGGGAAGCTCAGGCAGGACACGGCGGTTATGGGGCAGTGACAAATGTGGCAGAGATAAAAACGGGGATGTTAGCGGGGAGCAGGGAGGCTGGGGAAGAGGAGGTGGTCACTTCCCTGTAAGACAAAAGGAGCAGTCCCACCACAGCTGACTAGGAGGCCTAAGCAGAGGCACCGTGAACCACATGAAAGCCTGTTTGGATCCTCAGATTGAAGCCGTGAGAAATGGGGCCAATTCTCAGCACCAGCTGGCTGAGCCTGGCCAGCCATCTGCACACAGTGGCAGGGAAGTGGAGCAGTGTGCCCGGTGTTTGACCAGTGGCTTTCTCCTGTCAGGCTGGGCTACCTGGGAGTGTGGGATGGGGAAAGGGCAGTGAATCCAGAGAAAAACATCAGTGAGTCTTTGGCAAGGAGCTAGAGCCTGAAGAAGCCTGGGGTCAGGTGCCATCCTCAAAAGCACTGCGATGTGCTGGGCAGCAGTGGTGGGACCTGTGCCCTAAGAAATCGTTGTACAAACCATTGCTCTGCCTCTTCCCTGGGCTTTCCAGTTCCCATCAATCAGAGCATAATCACTTCCTTCAGAAGGCTTTTAATTATGAGCAAGCTTATTCAAAATGATGAAATTGCCTCCTAATTGATTATTCCTGCAGTTTAACAGCTGTTTCCTTGACTTGCTTACTTTTTCCTTCCCTCGAAACAAAAACCTGCTGTTGGTATGACCGGCTTACCTCCAGCCAGGAGCTCGTGAGGAGCTCACAAATGTTTGTGGCAGTGCTGAAGGGATTGACAGAAGCACCTGGTGGAGAGTTGTGTCAGCCAGGGCCGGAGCTTCCCCATGAAATATGAATAGGCAAAGGAGATGCTGCATTTTCAGTCCTCCCCACGATGGCCTCAAAGCTGTGGCGTGCCGGGGGAGGAGGAGGAGGAGGAGGAGGAGGAGGAGGAGTCTTGTTTCATCCCAAAGCCCTGGGCCACCCGAGCTTAGGTGCTGCCTGACCGCGTGCACCCGGCCAGCCCATCCCGATAGCATCGGGGCCGGCACAGTAGGTGCTTTGTGCCCGGGGGATCTGGTTTCTTGGGAGCAACTCTGCTCCTGGGGAAGACGATGACAGCGTGCTAGGGAGAAGCGAGGGCTTGGAAAAAAAGGAAAAAAAGAAAAAAAAAAGACACAAAGTTGTGTATTCCTCTGCGTTTGTTTCAAGGTGCTTCCTTAGTAAGAAGCACCTTGGAAAGAAAATAGAAATAGAATAGAATAAAAGAATAGAAGAATAGACTAGAAGAAAGTAGAAACTTCCACAAGAAGTACCTGAGCATTCAGGGCTTTACAGCGGATTACCTGGGCTGCATCTCCCTGCTGACATCTGTCATGAGCTTACTCAAACTTTCACCCAAGTACACACATTCCCTTTTTAGCTACTATTTACAGGTCCCACTTTGCATTCCCAGCAATGCAAGTGATGTTTCTCTTTTCTTTCCCACCAAAGGTTTCTACTTTGCTGTTCTGCTCAGGCAAGGCTTATGCAACTGTCAGCTCCTCGCCAAAATAATTTGGGGGTTAAGTTTCTCTGGGTCTTGCATAAAGGGATGCTGAAGAGATTTATAAATCTGTCCTCTAGTTCCCTCCTGCTCCATGGGGAGTTTTCAGTGGGAGCACATCCCTTTGCTGGACTGCCAGAATTGTGTTGGCAAGCTCCACTACGATGTCACACCTGCAGCTGAGGTGTGAGGAAGGGGCTGTGGCTGCCCACCAGAGGAATTCACAAAGCCGTGGCAGAGCAGACTTCCCAGTAGCTGGGCTGCTACTGAGTCCTTCTGGCCAGCAGGTTTCCCTGCTGGAGGAACCCCAGGAGTTTTGCTCAGCCAATTTGAGACCCACAAGTACTTGTGGTGTGCTGGAGTGTGGAGGAGATGTGTAACTGCTACTGCTTACTCTTCACTACTGGCTTCACACTGGGTGTGCTGTTATTTATTGTTATTTATCCCTGTTGCCTCTGATTCAGGTGTCTGTGTCTTGGCAGGGTGCTAAATGTCCTCTAGTTTTCTTTCTAGCTAAAAGTCTTGCTCTCCATCCCTCTTTCAGCAACAAGCTGTAGCGAATGTGAGGCTGGAAAACACCTCTGGAGGCTCTCACTGAGAGTTTAGCAGTGTGCAAAACTCTTCCTGTGGGCAAGTCTTGAGTCATCCCAATAACAACTGTTCCTGCTGGAGTGTGGGATGCTTCAGTGAGGGAGCAGGACTCTCAGCTAAAAGGCAAAATTCTTAGGAGGTCCATGGGAAATAGAGCAGTGAAAGACAGAGATGGTGATGAAACTTTGCCATCTGCTCCAGAGCAAACCTACTGCAGGGAATATTAAGAGCAGTGCCAACACACACAAACTTGCCCCAGCAGTGTTTGCAGTCCCGCTGGTGCGGGAACCCACTGGAGGTGGCATCTCAGCTGCTGGTCCCTAATAAAATCCACAGTGCACCTGGCAGCCTCACCTCTCTGCTGGGAAGTGTCCTTCAGTGCACTCCTATTGTTCTGAGCTGTGCTTTTGGTGTGGTTTGCACTGGTGGGTAGTTGGTGTGACACTCCTGCAGCAGGCTGGCTGTCCTAGGAGACATCCCCTGAGCTGCTTTTCTGGGAGGCTGTGATGCCTTGAGAGGCTCCCTGGAAAGGAGGCTAGGCAGTGTTAAAGGAATAACGTAGGGATTTATTAAAAGGCCTTCACAGGATATACCTTGGGCAGTTCAAGGGCCCAGCCGTGGCTGAACCAAGATGGACAGCATGTCATAAGTCTTTACACTTTTATAAATTTTGGTCCATTTCCATATTGGGGTTAATTGTCCAATTAGAGCTCCAGGTTATGCAGTCCCATCCTCCCAGTTTGCTCTCCTCAATTCGCTGTTGTTTGCACTTTTTGGGCCTGAAGCTGCAGCGGTGTCCTTGGTTCTGGGCTGGAAAAGGATTGTTTTGTGTGACTGAGCTGTGAGGAGAGCTTGCTAACACTTTATCTGAAGTTCAGAGTCACACACTAAGGCAGTACAGAATCTAAAAAATACGAAAGCTAAAACTTAAGGCACCAGCTGCACCTGGTTGTGCTATCTGTTAACATCAGTGGACTGGAGGACACAAAGTACAGCTCTCCACGTGCCACCTGTATGGCACAGCCCAGGCTGAGGGCTCTGTTAAACCCAGCTGACACAACTGTCCCCAAAGCCGTGGCGACACACGGGCAAACTTCCCTCGTGGGCAGAGCGGATCCAGTTTCAGCACTAATGGGTTTCCCAGGATTTGCAGATGTGAATTATTTGCATTCTTGACTCAGAGGTGAGTGCAGGTGCATCAGATGGTGGCCCTGAGCAGCCCTCGTGTGCCGTCCTGGCCCCCGGGTGCACAGAGCCGCTATTGTGCCCGTGCCCCAGCTGCCCGTGGGACAGCACCTCAGCTGCTCAGGGTGCAGCTCTCTGGGTGTTTTCTAAAAATGTCTCTCCTTTTTCTCATCCAGAGAAGACATTCAAGGGGTCAAATCCTGAGCTGGTCCATGGGCTTTTGGTCAGAGGTCCATGGAAACACCCTTTGCTTTAAACCACCCTCCTTGGGTTTGCTCTGCTTAAACTCCAGGACTATTTAACATGCTTCAGCTTCTTATAAAGTTTCTGTCAAGACGGATTAGCAGCAGGCTGACAGATTGCTATTACAGCCCCAGTGAACTTTTAATACCTGCCAGTAAGTTCTGTGAGTCCTTTAAATCCTCCTGTGGATGCTCAGGCTGGGGAGCAAAGGCTGCTGCTTACACTGCCGGCATTCAGCGCAGCTCTGCCCTCTCCCAGCTGTCAGCATTAAGGAATGGCCTCGAGGGATTTCTGCCACGATGTTCCTCGAGGCCTCAGAACGGCTTCCTGGATGCAAACTGTATCCCCTCTCCTTGTGGGGCGAGGAGATGCTCAGGGTGGGGCTGGAGGTGCCCCAGCAGGCTCCAGGCAGAGGAGGGGCAGCAGCACATCTCAACTCCTGCCTGTCCAGGGCAGGGTGCTGGGGTGTGAGCAGAACCAGGGAGATTCGGGGGACCCTCAGGGGCTGCAGTCTGGCAGCTGAGGATCAGAGAACCCCTGAGACAAGCTGCCAGCTGCCCTTCAGGCAGGCTCGGCTTCACCTAGAAAAGTTATGGCCTGAGGCACCCTTGCACAGGTCAGCAGTTGATTGATATTTTCTCCCCTCTACTGAATTTCTCATCTTTTTATTTGAATGCTGATGCACCTTTTCCCACTGCTGTCACCAAAACTGAGACAGCCTCAGCAAAGAGTGAGCCAAGGAACACCTGCCAGATGTCCATGTGGTGAGGTGGCTGCCATGTGAAGGGGTGGTGTGTGGCGGTGGGTGTGCTGATGTGGTGCAGCCCAAACAGCTCTGTCCAGGATCTCTGGGCTCCTGCTAGGTGCCAGCACGCCCTCCACTCCTTTCCTCCCACAGCTTTTTTCCCCCACCTGCTAAATCCCCAGCTTCTGGAAGTGTGGTGTGTGCAGGAAGATATTGACTATACTGGATAGCTTCCAGCTGTGGGGGGAAAAAAAAGCTTGACATTGCCCTTGCTGAACTCTCTAAACTCAAAAACCAAAAGTCACCTAGTACTTATTTTGGCCAGGGTGCTGCTGACTGTGTCTGGATGTGTTCTGCTCTTTAGGCTTCACTTCCTGGGATGCACATTTTCCCAGTTTGCATCCAGAGCCTTATTAGCCCTTTGAAATGGCATCTTTCTCTTGTGCAGCATTGGACAAGTTTGTGTAGCTTGGCAGAGAGACAGTTGTTCAACAAGAGGCTGCAGCTGAGCAAGATGTCTTGTCTTGGCATGGCCAGCGCACGGTGGCTGCTGTTCCGGCTGGAATTTTGGCCTCCCGCCTGCAGGACGTGCCTCAAGGCACCCAGCAAGGGCTGTGGAGCTGGATGCTGTGTGTCCTGATGCCACGGCTCTGCTGAGGTGCTGCTGGATGTGGCTCAAGCAGGGGCTGTTAGAAGCTCCAGCCAAAACTGGACCTCTGATAGGGGCTGCACGTGTGGCTGGCAGGAGCCAGGAGGCAAAGGGACCTGCACCAAACGTGTGGTGGATGCAGATATGAAGAGGAGCCTCTTGTCAGCGGAGGAGGATTTGGGGTGCTGGACAGCCAGGATGAGTTTAGATTTGCTGCTGGGAAGGAGAAGGAGAGACCTTGGTTTCCTGGTGACTGTCCCAGCCATGCCCTGCTTGAACTGGGTTAACTTGAGCAGCAGCTCCTTAAGAATCTTTGATTTTTTTTTTTTTAATTGTACAGCAATATGCGTTTTTGGAAAGCTGGGCTATTATCCCTCCAATAGCAAAATCCAAACCAGAAGGCAGAAAGGGAGGGAGGCAGCACGAGAAGGGGGCCTTTGAAGTGAGCTGCCCAAATGAAACGTGTGACATCAGAGAGATGGCAGATAGCTGGCAGAACAAGGCTGCCTTTGAGCCCACCTTGGGCCCAGCCAGCACGCACTTTACACCCCACCTCCCGAAGCTGGAGATGAAAGATGCCCCAGGCAGCCTGCCTGACCCCATTGCCTCTGCTATCTGCACTTGATTGCACAGTGTTTTGCTCCAAACAATCCTTCACTGTCTGGGCCGCACAGGTGAATCTCCCGGCTTGGCCGCGCCGCGGGGATGCCGCGCATAGCACGGCTGCTTTGAGCCGCGCTCACCTGCTCGCGGGCCGGCTTCCTTAGGACAGGCTTTGTTCCACGGCAGGGCGTGGAGGAGGGGTGCAGAGCAGAGGATGGGGCAGCCTGGGGACGGGAAAAGGTCTAGGGGAATAAAGAGTCAGGGAGCATCTTTGGCCAGATTTGGTGAGCCCAGGGTCCTGTGTTCGGTGTTCCGAGGAAGGATCCGAGCTGGGTTTGAAAGTAATCTCCTTCTCCGTTCTGCTAAAGAACTCTGGTTTCCCCCAAAATGGGCCATGAAACCAGGCTTCATGGGCTGCTTTAACACCCTCCCACTCGCTTCATAGGCTGCTTTAACAGCACCACTCATGGCACTGCAGAGTTCAGAGGAGAAAAATTGGGCCAGATCCCATCCTGGAGTCTCCATGGACCAGGACACAGCCAGTGCAGCCACAAGCAGGGCTAGAACAGACTCCTGACTGGTTCATTTCCAAGTGTCTCCCAGCAGTGTACAGTCCCAATGGGACCTCTGTCCTCTCTTCTCTCAGCCACATGGGCTGGTTGTTCATGACTGCTCTCATGGGACCTGTGTCCTTCCAGCTGGGTTAGGATGGGAAGCACGGGTAGGCATTCTGCTGGTGAGAGCTGCAAGAGCCATCACAGCAGGAACAAATCACAGGGCTGGCCAACATCAGCTCCTGCTTAGGAAAGATGGAAAAGGATTGGGCACTGGAGCCAGTCTTTAGAAGATGAACAGCCAGTGGAACTCAACCCCTACTTCTGCTCTGTAGATGGACGGGCTCAGGGAGGCCTTGAGTGTCCAAGCAGTACCACAGATGTGCCACAACCTCCTCAGGGGCCCTTCCTCAGCAGACACAGCCAGAGGCAATTCCTGGTCACGGCTGGGGCAGACGTCAGAACCCTGAAGGGCATTTGAGCAGCTGAGCTCCCATCCGAGGCTCTGAGCACCCTTTTGACCTTTACTGAACAGATCAGAGCCAGGTCTTCCCTTGCATTCAGTGACTTGTAAAGACTCAGTGCCCTAAAATCAATGTTACTAGTGAGAACATGGGAATTAATTGTGTCAATCTATCACTCATCTTGCTCTATTACATTCAGTGATTAGAACTTGGCCTCAGACACATGAACAAAGTGTCTTCTGTGACAGCAGGTAACTGCTGCGCAGGGCATGGCAGTGAGTGGCTTAGAGTGGCCAAAAGCAGAGAACAAAGGGAAAGTTTGGGTCCAGCACTGTTTGTGTTGGTTTTGGGCTTTTTTTCAGTGCAGTGCAATTCTTTCCTTGCTGGGGTCTAGTTTGGTCAGTGTCACATCTTGGGAGCAAAGGATTAAATACCAAAAAATTAAAGTTTTCAGAAGCCTGGGTTGCAAAGGAAGCCAAGTCTTCAGGACACGACCCCTTCATGGGCAATGAGGAGCTTGCAGAAATTTGCTTAGTAAGGAGCTGTGAAATGGTGAAGTTGGAAAAAAGTAAAACAACAGGAAACCATCAGTAGGGGGAAGTACATGGAGAAGGTTGGCATTCTGTTCTGGACTGTCCTGGAGCAGTGCTAAGGAGTGACACACCAGCTTGATTGGTCATCTCCAGCTACACTCTGGGCCCAAGGGGGAGACTTGCACAGCTGCTTAAAGGTATTTTTCAGTGACCTTCCACAAAACTGTTTAGGGACAGGCTGTCTGAGGCTGTGGATGACACCAGCGCTGTGGGAATTTTTGCCTGTCCAGCTGGCACATCACCCTAGCCCAAACCTGGCCTCGGGGAGCAAACGGTGTTGGTGGTGACCTGTCTGTCCCACCTCATCCACAGACAGCCTGGGGCTGGTGACACGGTCAGGCTGCAGTGGTGGCTGGGAAGCAGCTGAGGTGCCTGATGGCTGCAGGGGGGATGTGACTGAGCTGACTTAACAGAGCCCAGCTGGTTAGCCACAAACAGGGATTTGGGCTGAAACGGCTGAAATGGCCATGGCTTTAAGTTCAATTCATGTCCTAAAGCTTAGCTTTAGAGTAGCTGCTATGAAAAAACCCCAGCTTTGCTGTGCACACAGCGTGCCTGAGCAGCTTTCCATCCTGCCCAGAGCTACGCAGCTCAGGCCAAGTCAAAAGCTGCTTCCCACTTGAGATTACTGCTGAACTCCTGGCATCCCCAAGTCTCCTGGGGCAAGTTGCTGTTGGCCTGGGGCTACCTGGAGACGGCAGAGGGATGACAGCCCCTCCACTCCTCCTTGGGAAGGAAGTCACCTTCCCACTGCACACCCACTGGATGTGCTGGGCGTTGTTCAGCAGCACTGGGAGTTCACCTGTCTGCTCCATGGCAATCAGAGGGTTACATCTCGGGCAGCAGGGCAGCTTGGAAACCTGCTGATACCCCTCATACAATGCTCATTTTCAATGGGTTTCAACTAGTTTCTCCAACTAGTCCCTGGGGGAGAAGAAAAGCCTTGCTGCTCTACGTCAGCATCCCCATGTGCTCCCTGCTGCCCTCCAGCACGGCCAGAATCCACAAAATAAAGGTGAATTTTGGGTGGGGAAGAACCAGTTATTCCAGGCAGAATCAGGCCTGTGAGATCTGTGTTGGTTAGGCTAAAGAGGCTGATCAGTTTGAAAACCTCAGGAAAACACCTGGATGGGGATATCTAGGCGAGTTCTTGGAGTGGGTGGCACAGCCATGCTGTGCCTTAGTTTTACACCCATCACTTTTCCAAGGGGCACCTTGTCAAACCAACCAGGACAAGATTCAAGGTGCATAAATCATGCAGGCTCTGGGCGTGCTGGACACCTGTAGAGCTTTGTGATCCCGTATCTGAAATTACGTCTGTAAAATGGGGAGAGGAGCATTTTCCTCTGATCCCTCCTCCTTCAGGGTATGGTTGTCTGTCAGGGGACAGAAACATTGCCCATTGCCACCAGTCCTTTTGGAGATTGCAGGGCTAATACCAAACTGCTCTGTGCTTTTCTGTGTCACTGACATCTGTGTTCACCAAAGGCTTTTCCACGGACTGTGCCCAGGCATGGAGCTCAGCACATCTCTGCCCCAGCTGGTGGGACAGAGGGCCCAGATCAGGAGCTCTTTCCATGTCAAAAAGGAGTTAATTTGGGCATAGAAATCTGGAAGGCTACCTCAGTGGGAAAGAAGGGGAGAAATTATAGCTAGAATAGGCAGCAGGGGCCTACTATCCCATGCCCTGAGGCAAGCTGGGTGGGCTCTGTGCTCTGTGCTTGCCCAGCCTGCACTGAGTACCCTTCAGCAACCAAGGCTGTGATGCTCTCCTGTAGCTGCCATTTGGGACCTTCCCCAAGCCTTTTTCTGTGTTTCCTTTCCCCTTTATGCTGCTTTAGAATGCTGCTTTAGCAAGAAAAAGGAGGCGAGGAGAGAGAATCTGACACGGGCAAAGGAGGAGGACGTGCAGGGCTGGAGAGTCCTGCCCTATCATCAACCCCAGAGATGGGAGCGTCCAGGAAGATATTTCCATCTCTTCATAGGCCCCCAGCTCTGGGGCTGATTGTGGGTTTGGTGCAGTGTTGTGCCATTCCCTGGCTCTGGGCTTTTCCAGCCTCCCTGTGCCACAAGGACGGGACAGCAGCTCTGCCTCCCCGGCGACCTCTGCCACAGAGGTGGCTGCAGCTTCTCTGTACCCACATGTCCCCTTCCTCCCTCTCCTTCATTAAGGCACTGATCTCTTCCCAATAACAAGGGGGCTTCTGTTCGACAAAACCTGCCAATTAGTCATTCTGGCTGGGTATAAACGTGGCACTTGAACAGCTGAGGGGACGGCGGGCAGTCCTGCCCCTTCTCGCGGCATTGCCAAGCTTGCCATTAACACAATGTGACAACTAATCTCTCTATAGCATCTGACTGAGCAATTTTAATTAATAGCTCTGTACGCTCTCACCCCCCCGCCCCGCACAGGTACCGCGTGCCTTTAAAGCTCCTTCCCTGCCTCTGCAGCCTGCCTGGACAAAAGGAGGGAAAAAGGAAAAAGGCCTCGCTCTGCCCCACTTGCTGCTTGCTCGAGGCTGTGACCCCCGGGCTGAACCAGGAGCCCCCATTCCCTGTCTGCTCTGTGGGGTTGAGCACCTCCATAAACGTGGTGGATCTGGGTGTGTTCAGAGGAGTTTTCTCAGCTCTGCTGGGGGTTGGGGTATTCCTGTGGTGGGCTGTGGGAGGTGAGGGGCTGGCAGGGCTGAGCCGGCTTCTTGGCCTGGGTGTGGGGGAATTGGAGGGCACGGAGGGGGCATTTGTGCTGCTCCTCCAAAACAGGCTTTATTCAAGTGCAGGATAACATTAAAAAAAAAAAATCCTACTTCCACAGCCAGGTTCTCCCCTGATGTGAGCAGCCACAGCTTGGCAGATGGCTGCTGTTGGGACCTCTGCAGTTTCGGTGCAGAGGTGTCCTGGCTTGTTTTAGGACAACTGAGAGGGCTCATCCATGGTGATCTTGAATGCTGCTTTAGGCAAATATTAGCTCGAGGAGGCCGGTTTGGGGCCGTGACTCTCAGTGGTGTCACCATCACCATGGTTGCAGCAGGAGCAAGGCCACCCCCAGCATGGCCAGGAGCCCAGAGAAGCTGCTCTGGGCTGTGTAGGTCACTGCAGTGGGAGCAGCACACAAATTCCCCCAGGGAGAGGAGGAAACCATTGTGGTTGGAAAGACAGCTCAGCATTTCTGGTGAGGACTGGGCACAGCAGAAGGTGCAAAGGCTGGCAGAGGGCAGGGGTGTGGACAGTCCCCTCCCCACCCTTCTTTAATTCAATACTTTGGTGCTTCTGATCCAGGTGTTATGGGATAGCCAAGATCAGAGATGAGTGGCTGGGTATCCTGATTGTGACAAAATTGCTCAGGCTCTTGGATAAGAGGAATACACGAGGTCCTCTCCTCCCACGCTGACCTGGCACCACCACTGCCTGCTGCAGCTCCCTCCTGCCCGGGGCTGCACAGTGTCCTTCCTTCAGATCACCAGAGACAGTCCTCAAAGGTGGGGAGAAAGCATCACGGGGTGCTCCACCTTGGGAGGCCATCCATGCGTTCTCCAGGTTCTCACTCCCGTGGCATTCCTGGGCTCCTACACAGTCCCCTTGGCAGAGCAGCTGCAGTGTGTGTCCCCCCGTGGTGCTGGGAGCCCGTGGCCTCCAACAGTGGCTCCCCCACACCTGGTGATGCTCCTGCTGGATCTGGCTTGCTGGAGGTGCTTAAGCAATTTGACCCTTAGGCAATAAATGGCAGGGAGCCCTTGCTCTCCATAGTGGGCTCACCTCCTGCCATACTGTTGGATAACTTAGCTCTGGCTGGGGATATCTGTCCATCCTGGAAGTGTTGTTTATTCTGGACAAATGCAGGGGCTTGTGCTTTGCTTTGCTCTTATGAAAAGCACGGGGCTGTGTTTCCAGATCTGTCTCTTGCCCTGAAAACATGGCAGATGTGTGGAATATGGGATATGAGAAGTGTGTAGGAGCCCCTTTCCTAGAGATGAGATCTAGGAGGAATTGACCAACCAGTCCCATCCCTTTCCCTCTGCTTGTGCTTGTCCTTTCTGGCTTGGTCCTTGCTGGTGATTTACATTTCTCCTGGTCCCCCTCCTGCTCTGGAGGCCGCCCAGGCAGCATCCCAGAGCTCTGGCTGTCCTTGCTGGGAGACGTGTGCCTTGCTTTGGCAGGGAACACATCCCGGGACTGCCCAAGACCACCCTTGGTCCCCGGGGTCACTTGTTGGACTTGGTGCCCTGGACACCACAAGCACAGCACCAGGCTGTCCCCTTGTCCTAGGACATGGCTGGGCCACCCGAGGCTGTGGTGCTGCACAGAGCCACCAGAGCTGCACAGGGCCACCAGAGCTGCACAGGGCCACCAGAGCCACCAGAGCCACCAGAGCTGCATGGAGCCACCAGAGCTGCACAGGGCCACCAGAGCTGCGCAGGGCCACCAGAGCCACCAGAGCTGCACAGGGCCACCAGAGCTGCGCAGGGCCACCAGAGCCACCAGAGCCGCACAGGGCCACCAGAGCTGCACGGAGTCACCAGAGCTGCACAGGGCCACCAGAGCTGCACAGAGCCACCAGAGCTCTTCTCCTTCCAGCTCGCCCTCCTGACAAGACACATCACCACTGGGATGCTCAGCAATCGCCCGGCCCAGGCAGCTGGCGAGCACAGCCACACATCCTCACCCTGCGGACTGGCCACGGCCACCCCCAGCCCCGGGGCGAGCATCCCTTCCCCGCGGGCACACGGAGGGCGTGCGTTCGGGATCCGTGCGGGCGCCGCTGCCCCCGGCACGGCGGTGGGGCCCTGCCCCATCTGCCCGGCCGGCAGCACGGCGGGGAGCTAATGAGGAGCAAGGTGAGAGGCAGGAGCCAGCCTGACAACTCCGCGGCTCCGCAAGCTGCCGGCGGAGCGCGGGCAGCAGCAGGACGGCACCGCCCCCCCTGCCCGGCATCTCCCGCCTCCTAACGAGCTTATTGCCGGCCGGCAGCAGCACCTCTCGCCTCCTCGGCCTCCCAATTCCCACTTGTGGCTGCGGGAGCGCCCGGGAAGGTTCGGGCCTGCCCTCACGGCTGGGTTTGGCCGCGGTGGGAGGGAGGAGAGAGGAGCGAGGGATGGTTTTGACCTTGCTCGCGGAGGATGCGGCTGCCGTGCCCGCCGCCTGTCCGTCCCTGTTATTATCTCTTGAAGGCTGCTGGCCACTCGCAGCCGGCTTTGACAGGGGAGAAGTCTCAGAGATAATTAAGTTCCTACAAGTTTTGTGAAAATAGCGGGCGAAGGAAGGGGATGCGATGAGGGCTGCGGCAGGAGGAGGGCAGAGCCAGGAGACGGCGGCTGCCTCTTGTTTGTGGGAAGCGCTTCCTGGGGCCTGGATCGGGAAATCGGGAATGATGCTGAGCGGGGGGAAAGGACGGGACTTCAGACAGTACACCAGGAACAGCGAGATCCCAGAGCATCCCAAAAAGGAACTCGCACGTGGACAACGAAGGCACACGAGCTCTTTAAAAATTCCTTAAAGGATAAAAAGCCCGTCTGCGTTTGTGGCAGCTACCAGGGCAGCGTGGTGGGTGCCAGTTGTGTCTCTCCCTCTCTCTCTGCCTGCAGAGCGCTGGTTCAGAGGCTCCAGGCACTTGTCACGGCCCCACCTCAACCAAGAGCAGCTGCAAGCGGCTTTGCGGAGCCAATCACCCCCAGCACGCTATTAATGACTGCATTAATTAATTATTAATGCAGCACGAGAAACCCGTGTGCCGCCAGACTCCCGGCACCCGAAGGTTTGTGAGGCAGGCTGTGGAACGGCTGTGCTCACCTCCCGCCTCAGCACCAGGGGACACGCAGGTGACAATGGGGACACAGTCCCGGGCACCCACGGAGCGCCTTGGCAGGAGCTGCCCGTGGCCGGGCTGGCGAGCGAGGAGCGGCGGGCGTTCGCCCGCTCGGAGCAGCTGGCGCGGATGTCGCAGCCGATCACGTCGGGGAAGGAGGCGAGCGGCAAAGCGGTGACACCGCGGTGACACCTCGCTGGCGGCGCGCCGCTGGCGAGGGGCAGATGTGGAGGCCGACACGCGTTCAGCGGTGCCACGCCGCTAATGAATCACCTCCGCCACAGCGCCCTGCCCCGCGGGGCTGGCACTGCCCAGGTGGCGGCGGGTGTCTGTCCCCGTGCTGTCCCTTTGAGCCGCGCCGCTGCCACCTGGGTCACTCCGCCAGCACGGCTTAATGCAGCCAGGTTTTGGCTACTGCAAGAAAGAGGTTGGGGAAGCTTCATTGTCAGCCCTCGCACAGACACAGCCAGCCCATAAACCGGTGGGGCCATTCCTCGGCATGCCCGTGGCTTGAGGGAAATCGGGCACCCCGGGGCACACGGACACACAGCGCCTGTGCTTGCAGCTCTGAGGGGCTCAGACAGGCAGGAAAGCGGAATTCCCTTCCCCCGGGAAGATCCTTCTAAATTGCAATTGTTTTTCTTTGGGGCTGCTGTCCTGTTTGCTCCGGCACAGCCACGGGCTGCTGCTCCCACTCAGCTCGCCAACCAGCACCTCGAGCACCCACCCAGACTGCTTTTTCTCGATTTCCCTGCTAGCCAGATGAAAAAAAAATCCCGAGTGGAGAGTGTCACAATTTTGCTGAAACATGATGCTTTTTGCTGGGAACGTCTGACTGAAATTCCTGACAATTTTTCCCCAACCAGGAGCATCTTGTGGGGTCACTCCAGCCCAATTTTGCCTTCCCAGGCTGTTCCTGGGCTCAGAGGGGGCACTGGTGTTGGGAAGGGGGCAAAGAATCCCCCTCGTGTTTCCTGCAGATTTCCAGTGAATTAAACCAGGAGGTTTTGCAGCAAACCCCGGTGCTGAGCCGGCTGCAGGGAGGGAGGATCAGGATGCACCAGCACCTCTGGGAATGCTCGCCTTGGGAATGCTCACCATCCATCCCCAGAGCACCATAGTGCCTGGGCAGCCCCGGCGTGTCCCCAGGGGCTGGGGACAGCAGCTGGGGACACCACAGACCTCTCCGGGGCCTCGGCAGGGCTGCCCCGCTCCTCTCTGCAGGCAGAAGCCTCCATCTCGTGGCCGAGTCCCGAACGACAGACTGGGGACAGGGAGGGCTGGGACCAGCGGAGAAGCCCCCGCCAGCCACAGCCCTTTTATTCATCACTGACCATAAAATGACCCTCCCCCCCCTGCAAATCCATGGAGTCCCCCCGAACTGAGCTGGATATTTTCACTTATCACTGTTGAGCTCTTCTCTGCGTGCATTATTTCAGCAGTCAAAAGTTACGAGGCTTTATTTATGATTTTTTTTCCTCCCGATTTTTATTTCTGAAGCTGGGCTCAAGGCAACCAAGGAGGCAGCAGGGTAAAATTAGGCAGTGGGGCACCCTTGGGGTGCTGAGAGTGGAGAGAGGAGACTTTCCCCAGCCCTGGTTTCCCATCCTCTTGGGCTCTGCTGGCCCTTGGCTGTGGGCATCAGGAACAGGGCTGTGCCTGGGCAGGATTTATCCATTATGTTCACCAGCCTGGTGTCCTATGACATTCCTGCTCTCTCATCCCTTGAACGTGCAGGGAGTGGGATGCTCATCCCAGGGTGAGGAAAGCCTGTGTGCCTCAGTTTCCCCATTTCAAATGAGCTGCTTCTGCCTTTGTTTCTCTCCCAGCCCTGAGGGGGGTCAGCCCTCGTTCCAACCCAGGGACCAGCTCTGCCTCACAGCACCCAGCAGCTTTGTCACCTAAAACCCTCAGCTCGCTTCCCTCATGAGGGAAACCTGCAAGCTGACAGCATTTCCCCCCACTTATTTTTTTTCACCCCCGCTTTTCAAAAATTAAAATCTTATTCCAGCATCAGCACAAGGTTCCCACCCCCACCCCCACTTCATAAATTCCATAGGGAATTTAAAGAAAAGTGGAAATATTTGCAAGACAGCCCAGGACAGGGTTGTGAGCAGCTTTCATCTGGTGCAGCCTTCTCTTCCTGCCCTGTGGGATGAAAGTCCCAGAAGAAGTGACAAAGACTCATAAATGCTGCAGAACTATTTTGTTCTTTCTGGAACAAACCTGCTTGTTCCCTGAAGTGGGGCTGAGAGCTGGGTGTGACGCTGGGTAAAGAAAGTTTCTGCCAATGTCTGTCTCTTAATTAATATTAATACCTCTCCAGCTTTTTATCTCTGCTTTAAATAAAAAGAATCCAGCTATGGCAGAGTTCCCACCACATTAAGAAACCCGTGAAAGAGGAGTGATGGATGCTCTGGGAGATGGCTCTCATTAATGCCTGATCCTTCCCATCAGCCCTGCTTGTCCCTGACACTTGCAGCTTGTTAACCATTTTTTTGCAATGGTTTTCAGGGACTCCTGGACCTGGGGCAGAGAGGGGGAGGTGGCACAGCCTTCTTTCCTCACCTTCAGGTGACCATGCAAACAACAGCAGGAAAGAGGGGTTTCTGTTTTGGGTGCCACTCTTCCAGCTGCCTGGCCCACCTTTATTTTTAAAAAAAGCATCTTCCAGGCAAAGCCAGAGCTTACTGAAGTATTCCTGTTTCTTTATAATTTTATTTGTGTATGTTGTTTTGAAGCAATTGTTTCTGTGGGGCTGTGGAACTGAGGGCCTGTAGCTGCTGCCTCCTCTTGCTGCTCTGCTGCTGCCAAGGGTCAGGGTTAGGATTAGGGTCAGGGTTAGGATTAGGGTCAGGGTTAGGGTCTAGGTTAGGGTCAGGGTTGGGTTTAGGGTTAGGTTTAGGGTCAGGGTTAGGATCGGGGTTAGGGTCAGGGGATTAGGGTTATGGTCAGGGTTAGGGTCAGGATTAGGGTTAGGGTTACAATTGGGGTTATGTTTAGGGTTAGGGGATCCCTGTGGGGACCTTTTGGAAAATGTCAGCTCCTGGATCTGTGTGAATAAGTAACTTTCCTTTTTGAAATAAAGTCACCCTTGTGCTTGTGGAAAATACAATAGGTTTCGAGGCTAGAAGGAAGTGAATTTGGTGTCCATGGGGTTACAGCTAGAAAATCCAGTGACAGGGCCTTTTTCCTGGGCACAGATGTGACATGGAAAAGCAGAGGAAAGCTTGTCCTGCTCATCCCTTGTGATTTTTGGCAGCTCCTTGCCATCATCCACCTCTGCTGTGAGCTTCTGCTTATTGCAGTGCTGCCAGTGAAAAGTTCCTGCCCTGAACACTGCTTTTCCTGATTTATATCCAGGTTTCAGTGCTGACTGAGGATGTGTCTTGGTGGCTGGTGACACCAGGAGAAGGGTGCCCATCCTCTTGCTCCCAGGGTGTCCTCACAGGGAGCTCACAGAGCCCTGCCCAGCCAGTCATCCCGGGAAGAACAGGGCTCTGATCCTGCTCGTGGTCCTGCAGAATCCCTGCTGGGAGCAGCTCACTGAGCTCTCGAACCACGGGGAGCTCCTGCAGCCAGCCCAGCCTTGTGGGATGAGCAGCTCCTGGGTCTTCCTGGGAGAGAAAAGCCCCCCAAACCCTCAACAATTGCTCCATCAGTCACACACACTATGTTTGGGCTGAGAATAATGGGCTGAAGTGGTTTTTTTTCGCAGCTGAATGTCTCAGCAATTCTCCCGGGCAGGGGATGCGGAGCCTCTTGGAGCGGCCGCTTCTGCCGCCTTTCCACTAGAGGTAGCTGGAGCCACGCACATCCCGCCCGGAATTTCCACATTGCTAGCCCCACACCGGCAGCGCTGGGAGCGATGAACCTGCCATTAAAGTCACACATCCCGGGGCCGCTCCCCTCCCCGCCTGGCTCCTCTCCCGTTCCTGCACCGCCAGAGCTGCGTCAGCGCTTTCCCGGTGTAAAATCCCGGAGTTCGGGGGCTTTCGGAAAAGCAGGGGCAGACACCCCCCCTCCCACTGCTGCAGTTCATCACGCGGCTCCGCAGCCTTGGGGACAGATGTCTGCTACTCTGTGCGAGGGAAGAGGGAACTGCTCTGAGCTGTTTATCCTGCAGAGGAGTTTGCTGGTTTAAGGCTTTTTTTTTTCTTTTTTTTTTTTTTTCTTTTTTTTTTTCCCTCTCATTTTTTGCCGTTCTGGTAGGTCTAAGATGCATTTTGCCAGCTGACTCTGCAGCTGCTGTTTATGCAAGGCATCACCCATCCAGCCCGGGTGGGTGATGGGTGCTCGGGGGGCAGTTGGCTCCAGCTGCTGGGACCCTTCTGGCTGATCCCGGGTGCAAATGTGGTTTTTGAGAGTCTTTTCTGGGAGGAGGAGGAGTATAACAAATAGAGCAGGTACTCCCGGGGAGCTGCAATAAGCCTGCAAAGCGAGAAGGGAAAGAAGGTCAGAAGGAGTGAGGATTATCTGCCTTCCCCATTCCCAAAGGGATTTTAGCCCTGACTTTTAATAACAGCCAGGAAAGAGGCAGACTTCATGCTTATCCAGAGGAAAAGGCCCTAATAGAAGAGAGGGCCATCTAGAAAAAGCCCTTTTGTCTTGCTTTGCCATCCTCACAGAGTCTCTTGTTCCAGGGCTGGCTGGACACTTTGCAGTGAGTGGGGTCTGGCCTGGCAGAGGGCATGCTCGTGTCACCAGCCTGGCCGTGGCTTGCTGATGGTGATGGTGTGACTTCCCTGGACAAGGTCACTGCCCGGCTCTGTGTGACACAAGAGGCTCATGCATGGGATGGAGACAGAGCCCTCGGGCCACTCTCCGTGGCCACCACATCACCCAGTCCATGCAGGTGGACCTGTGTGTGTCCAAACAGGTGAGTTCCCCGTGGTATTGGGGAAGAATAAATTTGGGGTGCACGGCTGGGACAGCCCTGCAAAAGTGTCCTGAGCCTGCAGCACACCACATTAAAGATCTACTGATGATATTTCCTTGATGCCATGTGAGATATTGCTGCAGGTCCTTTGCTGCATCATCCTCTTTGGTCACCTGGCCACCAAGTGTCACTCTCGTTTGGCCAGGCCTTGGTGCCCCAGGCAGGGATAGACTGATGGATGGAGAGGAACTGGGCAACCGAGGGAGGACTGGCACCTCCTGGTGCTTCAGCCTAACCCCTGAACTGCTTGGAGATGGTCTCAGAACCCACCTTGGCCTCTTCTCCAGGGGCTGGCAGGCTCAGTTTGGAGCTGTGGCCGAGTCCTGCGGGCTGAGGACGGGCAGGCAGGAGCTGTGACAGATGGGGACTGTTAATATTGAACACATCATTATGCTGGCCAGGGCCGGGAGTCCTTCCGCGTGCGGAGGGCATCAATATTAAGGCGAGTTACTAAATGTATCCCAGAGGTGAACTCAAAGGCGTCTGGGAGGCCCAGGGCTGAGGTTTGGGACTCTGCTGGCCCTGGCAGAGGTTCTTGCTGCCCTACCTGAGCCCCTCGAGATGTCCCCGTGTTTGACACTTAACAGGGGAGACAGGCACGGCCACCCCACCTCAATCTTTCTGAGATCAGAGGATCAGCCTGAAATGCTTATTTTTAAACACTGTGAATAACAGCATAAGTGAATCGAGCTAATTAAAATAAATCCTCCCAGGGCTGGGGCTTTTAGGGTGCTTGGCTTCCCTCCAAGGCTCCTGGAAACTTTGTCGTGGTTACTGACACCTAAGCTCTCCATTCCCAGAGCTGGGGCCTTAAAATGCATTTCAGGTGTCTTAGGGTAAAACTGGGAGACTTGGAAATTGTGCTGGGAGCTCCCAGCTCCCTAGTGAGAACTTTTTTTTATATTTATGGAGGAAAAGGAGTAATTTCTTTCTATCAAAAATGAATGAAAACTTGAAAAATCTCTACCAGGTTTTATTTATTGCCTCATCTATTAAAATAGCCACATATCTATTCAACTGTGGGGGCTGTACTTTATCTTACCTTTTCCATGAGTCATGGAATACTTTTTTAAAAATTTCTTTCAGGGAAAAGATACTGCTGAGTTTCTCACAAAGGGAAAATGTCCTGGAGGACGCCAAGGGCATGACTTGTCATTGCAGCAGCAACCACCTCCTGGCACTGGCATCCTGCAGCCCTGGCCAATGCCAGCCTCATGGAGCATTCCCATCCCTTCTGCTGGGATAAACCCGGGGTTCTCCTCATCCCTAGACCAGGAGCCAGGCACTGCTGGTGAGTTCAGGCTGGCTTAGGGAGGCAGAGATGCTCTGGGGACCCTGAGACATCAACAGATGTGTCAGCACTGAATCTCTGGGTGGGCTGATGGGCTGCTTCTAGCAGGCTGGGACGTTTGTGCCCGTGTTTCTGCTGTGCCGTGGCACAGGGGAGACACGGACACACAGCCTCCTGTACCTGTTCTGCCTTGCATTCAGTGAAACTGAGTCCTTGTGCTCACACTGAGCACAAACTCCGAGTTTCTGCTAAGCCAGCCCAGAGCAGCAGCTGATCTGTTTGTGCTGGAAGGGACATGCTTTGCTCTTTGAACACCAGGTGCCCCAAAATATGTTAATTCAAGCCCCAGAACACCAACCCCCTCCCTGCTTTTCTCGCCTTGTCTCACACTGAATTGCAAACTCACAGCAGGGGAGGAAACTGAACCTGCTTCCCATGGTCATACCCCCGAATGTGACTTTAGCAGGACTCAGCCACACACCTCTGCTGCAGCCTGGGCTTTCCCACCGCCCCCGGGAGCCATCACACCCAACAGATGTCACAGGCTTGTGGGCACCTGCTGAAAAACCCATCCTGGGGGCTGAAACCAGGAAACCTGGCAGGGTTCAACGCGGTGGGAACAGGGAGGGGCAGCCCCCCAGGCTCTTTCCGTGGGAGCTCCCTGGGATGCTCTGCCCTGGCTCACCTTCCCAGCCCTCGCCACAAACTGGCAGGGACACCTCGGTGAGGGGCACCAGCAGATTTACTCTGGAATAAACTTTATTAGCAGATATCCATTATATTGCAAATTCTGTTCGTCAGAATCAATGATCTTCAGTTTTTTCTGTGTACAGAGCCAGTTTCACTACAGCTGCCAGGGCCCTGGGAAACTTGAGGAAATTTGTACCTTTTCTCACAATACGGGGCTACTTCTGACTTTCTACAGTATTTTTTCTTGGTGCAAATCAAACTGAGGACGGCTTTGGCCACAGGACTGCTGGAGCCAGCGAGCAAGTGGGGTTCTGCCAGGAGAGCCAGGGTCTCCACTCATGGAGATTTTATTCCTCGGGGAATGTCAGGAGGGGAGGGAAAAGTCACCATTTTGTTGATATTTTTGTAAGCACTTCAGCCTGGGATTGGTGAAGGGCCCAGCACAGTGGGAGAGGCAGCACTTTCTGCTGTTGTGGGTGTTTTTCTGTGGGAGCCCTGTAAGACTCTCTTCCCCCCACACCCTTCCTGCCCGTTCCTTCCTGCCCGTTCCCTGCCACGGCTCAGAAAGAGCTTTATTTATACTCATTTAGCTTCTTGCCTCCTCCCTAATTGAAATCATTAACCTTCTCGCTTAATGAAGAAGAGGACCGGGGGGAGGGCGGGGATGCCAGGGCTGCCAGACCCCCTTCCGGGCTGCTCCGCCGCCTCCCTCGACCGGCTCAAAAACGTGATTTTGAATTTGGCCACCGGGAGCTAAAAGAAAAAAAAATAAAAAAANCACGGCCCCCGCCAAGGGCAGCGCAGGCCGGACCCGCTGCTCGCCGCTCCGCCCGCCGGCGGGGACCGGGACGCTGCGGTGGCGCCGGTGTCGCCGCTGCCGCGGTGTCCCCGCTGCGCTCCGAACTCGAGCTGAGCATCCCCGGCAGCGCGCGGCTGCTCCTCGGGCCGGCTTGCTGACCTGCCCCAAGCACTAAACACCTTCTCCCCGGTCGGCACACTCTCCCTCCCTTTTGGGAGCCCGAACCTGCCCCAAAAATATTCAGGCATCCTTCTGCCTCGCTCCAGAGCACAGACACGCCTCCTGGGGCATCCGCACCTCTGCACCCGCGGTTTGCCTCTCCTTTCGCAAGGGCCATCGCTCCGTCCCAAAGGCTGGAAACCGATGGGGAGGGAGCATGGGGGGCAAGCTCCCCAAACCGATGGGGAGGGAGCATGGGGAGCCAGCCCCCTTCCGAAAGACCCCCCCGGCTTGGCTGGCTTGGGCTGGGGGTTTGAAGAGCACTTTGTGCAGAAGATTACGGCCGCTTTTGGGCGTAGCAGAAAAGAGGGAAAACAGCTTTATTCAAGCCGTTAATGAAATGTCATTTGCAATTCACTTCCATCGCTGTCACGTGGCGGATCTGCAGCACCCCCGGGTTGCACCGGCTCACACAGGGGGGTTTTGGGAAGGGGAGGACATGCACAAAAGCATCACAACACGGCGGCCCCTTCCCCAGAGCTCGGGGGCTGTGTTTGCCATGGGTGCTNCCTTGAACAACTGCGCCGTGGTCGGGGGCCGGCGGGGTGCGGCTCCCCCGGCCCCGGGGCCGCGGCGGGGCTGACGCCAGCATTTCATCTCGGCGGAGAAGTCATCGGCTCTGACCACGGGGAGGGCTTTGCCCGCCAGGTCCCACTTTGCTCCCCTATATTTAGCCCATTATGAATATGGAAGAGCGTTGAAAATGATTCGCGCAGACATCCCTCTGTCCAGCCGAATAACGTCAAAGGCGGGAGCGGGGAGCGGGAGCCGCTCGCCCTGGAAGGGGCCCGGGCCCCGCCCGGCCCCGCGGCTCTCGGAGTGGGGTCCCTGCGCGGGGGGAAAGCCTGCAGGGGCCCCACCCGGCTGTTCCTGGGGTGTTCCGGGTGGGAGCCCCGCGATGGGGCCGGGCAGCGCTCCCCCCGCGGTGGCAGCTGGCGTGGGAAGGGAAGGGAAGGGAAGNAGCCAGCCCCCTTCCGAAAGACCCCCCCGGCTTGGCTGGCTTGGGCTGGGGGTTTGAAGAGCACTTTGTGCAGAAGATTACGGCCGCTTTTGGGCGTAGCAGAAAAGAGGGAAAACAGCTTTATTCAAGCCGTTAATGAAATGTCATTTGCAATTCACTTCCATCGCTGTCACGTGGCGGATCTGCAGCACCCCCGGGTTGCACCGGCTCACACAGGGGGGTTTTGGGAAGGGGAGGACATGCACAAAAGCATCACAACACGGCGGCCCCTTCCCCAGAGCTCGGGGGCTGTGTTTGCCATGGGTGCTATGGCCAGGTGAGGTGGCTCAGTGTCCCGGCTCAGAGACCTGGCAGAGGAACACACCTTTTCTGTGGGATCTGGCCCCAGAAATACCCTCGGATTTTATTTTTCCACTTATCACATATCTATATACCTCGTATTCCTCATGGGCAGCCAGCAGAGCCCAGCTGCCTTCTCGACCCCTGCAAGGCTCAGTGATGCAGCTCAGACCCTCTTTTCCATCCTCCCCTCTCTACCTGCCCTCCCTCTCCTCCTCCACCCCTTCCCAGTTTCTGAGAGATCCTCTGCAGTCGTGAGCAGGTTTAACTAATCTTTCTGTCAGTGGGGTACTTTATGGAAATTGAAAACTAATTAACGTTCATCTCAGCAGCTAATCGCATAAAAGCCCCACTGCCTGCGCCTCCCTGGTCTTAAAATAATAACGGCACAGGAGCAGGGAATATCTTGATGAAGCCCACCACGATGGGATGTTCCCAAGCATTCGGGATGCCCCTGAAAACCCCACAGCCAGGGCTGGGTCACCTTCTGCTGGTACTGGCTCCTGAATCCCTCTGGTCCATCCTACAGCCCTTCCCTGTGGCTACCTCGACCCAAGAGGTGGGCAAAGGCTATTCCGGGGAAGTTTGGGCGGCGGGGGTGGTGTGGGGCTGGGGCTGGGAGGGCGATGGAGATGGAGACGTGTGGCCAGAGCCGCTCCCGCCCGCAGTGACTCGCTCGGCTTTAATTGCTCCCTGAAGTCGCGGGCTGCTGGCGGCGCCACATCAGAGATGTCACGTTATAGTCATGCGTGAAGAGCTAATGGTCAAGGGTGACACCACCAACAAAACATCCTCGGGGAAGCTGTCACTGATGGCGAGGATCAAAGGGCAGGGGGAGCGGCCGTCCCGCTGCTGCCGAGGGTTGGAGAGGCAGGTGCCCGGCACAGGGGTGGTGGCGGCGCTCCTGGGGCTTTGTGGCCACAAAATCGCCCTGCCACAGCAGGGGTAGTGCAGGCAGGCCTGAGCTGAGAGTGCTGGTCCATCTCAGAACTCTGGAGAGGATATTCTTTGGCTTTGAAGCTTTACTCTGGCGTGGGTTGGGAGGGCTCAGGCTGAGGGTGTCATGGGAGCGGTGCCAGCGGGGCTCTGCAGTGCCTGTGCCAAAGGGAGGCAGCCCAGGGGTAACCAACCAGGATGTGAGGGTGGATGTGCAGCCACGGGGGTGCCAACCTGTCCCATTGTGTGTCTGTGCCCTCCTGTGCCCTGCCAGGATGCTGCTGGGCACCTCCCAGGAGGCGAAGGAAGGCGGGGATGAGAGCCCGCCCTCACCAGTCCCGGGGGCTGAGTGGTTTGGCACGGCGGGGTTGCTTTTTTGGGTGCTGCCAACAGCACAGACCCCAGCACCCCTCTGTGCTGACTGTGCCGAGAGTGGCACGGTGCAAGGTGGCCTTTCTGCTGCTCCTGTCCCCAAGGGCCACAGCAGGACACGGGCTGCTCCTCTGCCCTGGTCCTGGTTTGCATTTGGCTCCAGTTCCCAGCTGGTTCCCACGTCACTGCTGCTGGACACAGCAGCTCTCCCCACACTGCTTCTTCAGAGCGATGGGGCATCCCTTCCCTGCCCTCCACCATGGGGAACGGTGAGATGGGAGATGGCCAGGCTGCTGGAGCACACGGAGCAGCAGCCCCGGCCGCAGCCATCCCGCCGGGAAGCGCGGCGAGAGAGAAGAGTTATTGCTGCAGTCACACACCGGCTATTACCTCCCGACAAAAGGCAGCGTCTGCACAGCCGGCAGAGAGCCCGGGGACAGGGACAGCCCGGGTGACCTTCACAGGACGTGCAGCAGACAGGCCGGAGCCCTGATCTCCGCAGACAGGTGGGCCCGCGGGCGCCCCGCACCTGGCCCAGCGCAGCGGGAGCCTCCGGGATGCTCCCCGCCAGCCTTCAGCCGCTATCAGCTTCAAAGTCTCCTCGGCAGCCCCCGGCCCGGGCGGGCTTTTCTCCTCCCAGCACATGTCAGGCTTCCAGGTCTCTGAAAGGAGACAAAGGCGACACTGCTGCCAGTGCTGGGCTGCCGTGAGGTGCCAGTGCCCAGCCTGGTGCTGGAGTTCGGATAAATCCCTGCAAAGCATCATTCTGGTGCTGGAGTTTGGATAAATCCCTGCAAAGCGTCCTTCTCCAGGCCTGCCTGGCAGCCAGAGCTCAGCAAGGAACCTGCCTGGAACAACTGGGGCTGGAGACTGATGTGATGGCACTAAAGACACAGGGGGCCGAGCTGGGGGTCTCACCCTGTGGCTCAGGATCTGCTGGCTGTGTCAGAGAATCATGGAATGGCTTGGGCTGGAAGAGACCTTAAAGATCACCTGGCTCCAATGCCCTCCTGTGGGCAGGGACACCTTCCACTGGACCACGGCTCCAACTCCCATCCCATTTGGCCTTGAACCCTTCCAGGGATGGGGCAGACACAGCTTCTGCAGGCACCCTGTGCCAGGGTCTGCCCACCCTCACAGGGAAGAATTTTTTCCTAATATCTAATCAAAACCTTCTGTCAGTTTAAAAGCTCCTATCACTAAGGGTAAGAGTTATCCCTGGAGCACCAACATGAGCACAGGAGCTCTGGAACACCGGGACCCAAGGGTGATGTCCTTGTCCTGCCCCTTGCCCTGGGAGTGAAGCCTTTTGAGGGAATCCTGATGCTATGGTGTGAAACCACCTGCAGACAAGCAGAAATGATCTTCTAGCAGGACTTCTGCTCTCTGTGTTTAAACTGGCCCAAATTCACCTTGGGGAGGTGTTGGGGGAGTCTACAAGGGCAGGGGAAGCCTCATCATACCCGTGTTCAGCTCCCCACAGAGTGCTGGAGAGGAGTAAGTGGCCAGGAGTAAATGAAGGGGAGGGGGTGTTTGTGTCAGTAGATGTCAGAAAGCAAAAAACAAGCAGGACTTTAGAGCCAATTAAGTTTGTATAATGTGAGGGAAGTGCTGGTTAAAGGCATGGCAGCAGCTGAGCTGTACACCCATTTATTTCAAGGCAGTTTTCCATGGGAGCGGAGTACACGCATGCCATTAGCACCAAATATCTCTAATAAGGCTGTCTCCACTAAGAAGCAAAAAAAAGCTTAATTATTTTGTTTGTCATTGAGCCAGGGCAGCCCCTTGAATGCCTTTTCCTCCAGTTGGGAGGAAAATGTGTCTTGAGACATGGGTACCAACGTGGGAGGCTGGGGAAGGACAGCAGGGCTGGTTTGTCCCATGCAGGAAAGTGCCACCAAGCTGAGGGTGACCCCAGAGGCTGCAGTGTCTGCCCCTGCTGATCTGGTGGGGAGGAGCTGCAGAAGCTCTTTGTGAGCCCAGGCTCTGTTGGAAGCATCAGAAGAGCGTTGTGACATCCAGAGGGAGATGTCAGATGCCACCGGAGGACACACGGGGACATTGTCTCAGTGCCACCAGCACTGCCTGTGAAGAGGGGGATGGAGGAACCAGACTGAGGTGGAAGAGGCTGCAGATTGTGCCTGTCCCTCCTCGTTTCCCACCGTGCCTGACCAAAAACGCTCAGCCACAGCCTTCCCAAGCCCATTGTGTCCCTTCCATCACATCTTTCCTCCGGAGGCTGCAGCAGGGCTTGTCCCACAGCAGGGCTTTGTCCCACAGCAGCCTGCACTGCCAGCAGTGCCACAGAGCACCGTGGCTGCTGTGACATGCACAGTGGCCCCCGAGGGTGACTCTGGCACTGGCACCCAGCACTGCTGGCACTGGCCACGCTCGGCACCCAGAGCTGCTTCTGCTCCTTCAGCTTTTTCTCTCCCCTATTTCAAAGCACAGAACTCATCCCCCGGCCTCACTAGCAGGGACCCCAGGGCTCATAGACCCAAATCTGCCCAAATCCGTACAGAAGTGTATAAATCCATCGTGGAGACGGTTCTGTTCATGCCTCCTGCTGGATCCAGGGGTCACAGCCGTGCAGCTGCCAGCCCTGCAGCTCAGCAGACTTTTGAAAGCGGGGTTGGTTTATCAGAGCTCCCCTCCTGGCCGCAGGCAGCCGGGAGCCCTCCGTGCCCGCACCCACCGCGGGCAGCGCTCCCGGCCGCCCTCACGAACCTCTCGGTCTCGGCTTCATTAATTGCCATCAAATAACCTGCGTGGCCGCAGCTGCGACAGCGGCTTCACCTCCTCCATGGCTCATCCCTGCCGTGCCCGGCTCCGGAGGGACGGGAGAGGAGGGGACACACCGGGAGAGGGAGGGGGGTCTTGGTAGGAAAGGAGGAGATCTCAGTGAGAGAGGGAAATCTTGATAGAAGGGGAGATTCAGCAGGAAAAGGGGGTCTCGGTATGAAAAAGGGGTCAGCGGGAGAGGGGGATCTCAGTAGGAGCGGGAGAGTCTTGATAGAGACGGGTTTTGATAATAGAGAGGGTCTCGGGAGGAGAGAGGGGGTCTCGGTGGGGGCATCTCTGTCAGAGAGGGGTTCTGGAGAGGAGAGGGGTCTGGAGAGGGGATCTCGGCAGGAGAGGGGTCTGGAGAAGGGATCTCGGCAGGAGAGGGTCTCGCTAGCAGGGCCCTTCATGTTTAGCTGGGAAAGGTGTTCCAGGAAACAGCTGCAAAGAGCGAGTTTTTGGGGCTGCTCCGTGGGATTTACCCGCTTAATGCCCCAACTAGGCTCTGGAAATGCTGCAAACCACAGACACCGGCCCGAGGAGCTGAAATTCCCGCATCTCCCCGTGGCCCCGGGGGCTCGCAGGGCTGGGGACCCTCCACGAGGTGTCCCTTACAGCGGGGCGGTGTCGCTGGGAGAGGCTGGCGGCAGGAAAAGCCCCGGGATCTGCTGGAACAGATGCTTCTGTGCCATAATAAAAGGTTAAATATTTTAATAAGCATTAGCCACATGTTGAAGGTAAAACGAGCTGCTTGCTTTCACTCTCCCCCCCCCCCCCC
>VWZV01005979.1:316861-358273 GCA_013397155.1 Irena cyanogastra
GAGTTTTTTTTTTTTTTTTCCTTTTTTTTTAAAAGGGTTTTTCTTTTTTTTTCTTTTTCTTTTTTTTTCTTTTTAATATTTGGAATCCATTAGGAAGAGAGAAAAAAAAAGATGGGGAGAAAAAAAAAATAGAAAAGAAAAAGCAACTCCAAACTGGATCACCTTCACAAGGGACAGAAAGGGCTTTGCAAGAACAAAAAAAGCAAACCGACAAAACCAACCCCCCAGGCAATGTCTGATTTACATCCTCTTAATAATAATAAAATAATAATAATAATAAAGGTGTACGAAACCAAAAGGACGCCAGGAAACCTCGGGATTAAAAGGAACACCCCAAACCTCAAACCGGTCAGTGATGTGAAAAGCTCAGGGTTTTTGGGAGGAGCAGGGAAATGCTTTAGGAGGAAAATGAAGCAGCAGCTTCCTCAGCGCTTCTCCTGGAACCCCACTCTGCAGCCACTGGGATTTGGGGCTGGGTCTGGGGACATTCTGGCCACGTCCCAGCCCATGTCCCAGCTCAGCACCAGGGCTCGGGGCCAGGCTGTGAGAGCTCATCCTCAGCACGGTGGGAGAGATGAGGCTGGAGCATTCCTCACTCCACACCCCTCGGTCTTGGGATTCAGGAAGAGAACCAAGCATCTGCACATTTTGGGAAAGATTCCTGCCCTTCCATCACTTCAGGCAGCTCAGCAACACCCCCAGAATGGAGACCCACAGGGGCTCAGGGCTTGACTCCCCCCCACCTCCTCCCAAAACCGCTGGGAATTCCATCTCTTTTCACACGTAATCCCACTGCTCAGCCCCAGAGCAGCCACACCAGGATCTTCTGGAGCTGGGATCTGAAGGGAGCGGGGAGAAACGCTTCCCCCAAAAGCACCACCATCACTTTTCACATCACTCTGGTCACGGCTCGAAAGCACAGGGGAGGTGGCAAGGCCATCGTCTCGGACAGGTCAAAATAAACTCAGCATCATCATCATCGTCATCAAAGCCCCCTCCCCCCATCCCAAACAATGCAAAAAAAAATATAAACCAACAAAAAGGTTCATTTCTGGGTCTCAACGTTAAGAAACATAAAGTGTTAGACTGTACCTATTAATGCTCACTATTCCAACCATTTTTTTTCTTTTTAAAGTTTTACAAAATGAATTACCGTCACTTTTTAAACATTGTGTAAGAAGAAATGAGTGTGCACAACTCTACACTTTTCTAGCATTCTTGAACTAATTCACAAATGCGAGAAAATGGAAAAAAAACCAAACCATGGGAAAAAACAAACAAACAAAAAAAAGGAGGATGAATGTAGGTAGTTTGATGTTATAAACTATACAGGAATGAAGCGCTTGTTGCCACAGAAAGAACAGGGATGGGACCTTCCCCCTGCTCAATTTTGCGTGCTAAGAGGGTCATTTTTTATTCTTTTATTATAAACACTATTAAATTCCGACTGCGTTTTTGGTTTTTTTTTCTCCTTTATCTGAATATACAAGAACATTCATTATCAAATGTTCGTTATCATCAATACTACAAAGAACGAGACACAAATCGCAAGAAACAATGGAAAATGTTAATAAAGCTGAAAGAATCGTCGAGTTTTTTAGTGGTTTTTTTTTTCATTTTTATTTTTTTTGAGTTTCTGCAGGTTTTTTTTTGTTTGTGTTTTTTTTTGTGGTTTTTTTTTTGTTTTGTTTTGTTTTTTTTTTTTGGTATCGAAGACAGGTTTTTCTGGGCAGAAAATAAAAATAATAATAAAAAAAGAAGAAGAAGAAGAAAAAAAACCCACAACACTCGGGGCCGGAGCAGGGGAGGAGAATGGGGAGGAGAAACAAAACCCAAAAAACTAAAAATAAAAAAAAAGCAAAGAAAAAGGCAAGCGAGCAGCTACGCCAACACAAACTGGAGGGACCGAGTGGGGAACCCAGGAGGGGATTTGCAAAGTACCGTGGAGGAGCGAGGGCCAGCCCGGGCAGGGGTGCCTGGCAGGGGGAGCAGGGGGCAGGGGCAGCCCCAGCGTGGGCTGGCTCCAGCAGGCTGTGCTGGGGCTCCTTCCCAGCTGGTTTCCAAGAGGGCCGGAGGCATTCCCGGCACTGCTGCCGCTCAGGAGGAGAGGCCTGAGCCAGTCCCTGTCCCTGAGCGCTCTGCCAGGACAGGCGCACGGGAAATGAGCTCCAAGTGGACAAAAGGCAGCGCTGAGGGAGCCACGGGAAGACGAGGAGGAAAGTGGGAAGGTGGGCAGCACCTCCCGACTGTCCTTGCAGGAAAACGCCCTTCTCCATGCTCTTAGCACGCAGCTGGGAGGCAGCCCCAAGCCCCTCGTGCCACAGCCTGCTCTGCCGCAGCGTGCCCACTCCTGGCACGGATGCAGAAGGAGCAGAAGTGTCACTGCTGGACACACGACACCCCTGTGCTGCAAGGTGACAGCTGGAGCCGCAGCCACACCACCACTGGGCCCTGCAGGCCAAGGACCATTATTTTTTCCAGCAGAAGGGTGGAAGTATTTTTGCCAGAGCTCTGATTTTAAATGGTTTCTGGTTGGCAGCCTAATGCTGCTCCTCGCTGGCAGTTCCCACCTCGAGACCAGCACAAGCAGGGTGGGCACGGACATTCAACAGCGTGAGGTATTGATCCCAGGGGATCCTGGGATCCATCACGAGGTGCCAGACATCCTGCACTCACACCAGTCCCCACCACACCCAGGGTCTTGATGCAGGCTGGCTCAGCCTCCTCGTGCCCACTGAAAGAACCGATGGCCAGAAGTCCCACCCTGGCATGAAGCTCAGCCCGCTGCCCAGGGAAAACTGGTGCTGCCTCTTCCTGCTCTTCCAGGAAAGCCACATCCTCCCAGCATCAGCCTGAAGGGCAGGATGAAGCCTCACTTGCCAGCCACCAGTGCTTGTCCCAACAGTGGACCAGAAAAGCTGGGCAGAAAGTCCCACGAGTCCTTCTGTGGCCACTGCCCAGGCAAAACCAGCAGCTTCAGCACACAGATGTCCCCCAGTGGGGCAGCCACCCGTCCTGCAGAGCAATCTGCTACCAAGAGCACTTGAGACACTCACCCCAGCACTTCCAGCCCCTGGCATTCTGCTGCCCATCCCTCGCTGCTGGCTTGGCAGGCTTTGGGAATGCAGGGAGTGGAACAAACCTCTGCGGGTGCTGCCTGGACTGGGGAACCCAGCTCCTCCTGGAAACAGGAGCCAACACCCCGTGACACTGCCCTCGGCAGGAGAACTCCACCACCAGCCTCTCCAGGTGCTGTGGGAGAACTGCTGGGATCCCATCAGCCATCCGTGCCTGACCCCACACAGCTCCGTGCAGGTGTTACCAGCCACGGTTGTTTCTCACCTGCCTCTGCCTCCCTTCCTTCCTTCCTCTTCTCCCCTCCAGCAACAGGCAGGCAGGACAGCAGGGTTTCATGGCTCATCCAGACCACAGCAGAGAGCAGGAGGGATGCCTGGCCAAGCAGGGCTGGGACTGGGAAGTTTCCCCAGGGCTGGCAATGGGAACGGTACCTTTTGGAAGCGAGGGGGAGCACGCTGGCTCCTTCTACGTGCACGGGGGGGCTGTGCCACCTGCCCTGTCCCTGCAGCAGCCGAGGGACAGCTCACTGGGGCAGGGCTGAGTGCGGGAGGCTGCGGAGATGAGGCAGGAGCAGGTTCCCTACGGTGGCAATTCCCTACGGAGAGGTAGCGTGGCAGGAGGGGGGCAGGGGGCTGCCTGCTAGCGAGGGAGCGAGACGTGACTGAGGTACATTTGTAGCTCCTCAGAAAGACACCCAGCACGAGGCTGTACACTGCTCTGGCTTGGTTTGTGTGGTGGTGGATTTTTGCTTTTCCTCCTTAAAATCCTTCTACCTTGGGTGGGAAGCGGGGAAGGGAAGGGAGTGGTGTTGTGGCGGTGGCGGGGAGGGGGAGAGCGGCTTCTACCCAGAAAAGAAAGGGAAGAGAGTATAAAGAAGTGTCCAGATTGGCTGAAAAAAGCATCCCGACGAAGAGAAGAGAAGGAGTCTTCTTGTGTGTGCTGATTGGGTTCACCTCCAGTCTGACTGCTGCGGTGTTAGGAGAGGCCCCCTCCTCTCCTGCCCCCGCCGGGGCCGGCTCAGCCAGGGATGCAATTTGCTGGGAGATCAGTTGGAGGTATCAGAGTGAACGCTGCCAGGGCCTTCTGTGGGGGAGGTCACCGACGATGGGGTAGTAGCGTCTTGCCACCCTCCATTAGCCTGAAGGAAGGGACATGCAGACACATTAGTCACCCGATGGCAAGGCACAAGCAGCCCTACCCAAGGCACCCATCCACCTCAGATCCCCCCCCACTTCTCCCTCAGCTGGGACTGGTGTAGGAGGCAAAGACGTGCCCTCTGACTCCCCCATCCCACCCCAGGGCTCCATCACGAGGCAGAAATATTTCTGTTGAAAGATTTCTGTTCAAAACAGATTTTGATGAACTGCAAATGCTCATGGAAAGTCCATTCCTTAAAAAAAACCAACCTATTTCTCCAGAACCATGAGCTCTGGTTGTTCAGGTTTTTTTTAACCCTGATTATGACCCTTCCTCATATGGAAGAAAGAAAATAGCAAACACCTCACTCCAGAACCAGCAGCCTGAATGTTACCTGAACCCAAGTGCTGTGAATATGCAGAACAAGCAATGGGTCCCATGGAACTGCTGAGCTGTGCTGTGTCCCCCAGAAAAGCTCCACATCCCTGCCTCATCAAGGGAAACCGAGCCACAGCGCAACAGAGGTGCCAACACTATATCCCATCTGAGGGTTCACGCAGCAAACCATGGCAGACAACTTGTTTTTTCTCCCAAAAACAGATGCAGAGCCAAATTCTCCAGGCGCTGGAGAGCTGAGCTACTGGAGGGCCCCGGCTGCCGCGGGCAGGAGCCGGCAGCGCGCAGAAGCCGCTCCTCCGCGGCTGCCATCCCCTTCGGAGAGGAGCAGATGTCGCACCCAACCTCCTCTGCCTGCTCTGACATTGATTCAGTGCTTGGCAAATTAATCCTTCCCGAGCACTGCCCAAGCTCCAGTTGGCAGCAGCCGCTGTCCCGCTTTAGACACGCCCGGGCTGCTTTGCCCACTCTGGCTGCCTGTCCTGCTGCCTGCTGCATCATCCAGTGCTGGCCCTGCCAGGTTGGACCCTGCACATCCCAGAGAGCTGAGGGCAGGAAAACTCCCCACCCCGAGGATACCTTAGGCTTTAAGTTTTTCTGTTCTGCTTTGGTGTGCAGCTTTAGCTTTATATTAAGTGTTATAGGATCTTTTCACAGGGTGGTGAAGACAAAACTATCCTGTTCTAGCTGGAAACTCAAGGACAATCTCTTCAAACTTCAGGCCCAAAGCATAAAGAACGTGAAAAGAGGAGGGTGTGCAAGCAAGCAAGGAGGATGAAATTTCATAATTTAAATCTATTAATTGGGCAGTTAACTCCTATATGCAAATGGACTAAAACTTATAAAAATGTGAGATCTTGTGACCAAGCTCTTTTGCTTCCACCTTGGAGCCATCCGGGCAGAGCCATGGCTGTGGCTTCGATACTGCCAGGGTGTGGCCTTTGAAGGCTCTTCAATAAATATCCACTTTATTCCTCTTACTCCATCTAGCCTCTGTTCCAGCTCCTTAAGGCATCACCGAGGTGCTGCTGGCAGCTCCTGCCTGCCTGAGAGGCTGCTGTGATGGGAGCAAAGAGCTGACAGGCACAAGAACCCACGTTTGAGGAGTCACACCACCTCACAGCGGGACAAGCACAAAGCAAACAACACAAGAGGTGTGTGCACACCCCTTGCTGTGCCCGTGTGCATGGCAGCAAAGGGATTCAGACAATGGCAAGGAAAGCAGGAATCACCACCTCAGCTTGCTCACAGGTTAGCAAACCCCACTCTGCTCCACCTCAGGTGCCAAGCGTGACACCAGACGATGCATGATCATCACCAGCCCCACGTACCCCATGCCCAGTGCCCCCACCAGCTCCCAGCCACAGCCAGGCCCTGACCCACCATCCCTGCACTCCCCAAGATGCAATATCCACCCTTACACATCTTGGACTGCTGCAAGAGGCAGCAATTACTGTAGATTATCAGCCCGACAATGACAGGCCGCGTAAAGAGAGACACAGAGCCAACTCCGCCGCCCCGAGACTGGCATATTCAAGTACACTTAGGACATTAATAGCAATTTACGTGCCATCAGTGAGAGAGAACCACAATAGCTGTGCTGGCAGCCTCTTATTACCAAGCCTGTTATTTGTTGGAGTTACAAGCTATAATCACAACAGAAACTTTCAAAACCCTTATCTTCCGTGACGCACCAAATCTATTTCAGAGCCGTAATTGCTATGTCACCGGAGAGTTTGCTGCTTAATGCACTCAGATGCCATTTAGTGTTTGCAGGGTCGTTTCGGCGAGCAGGAGGGGGGAGAGCGGCGGGGGCCGCGTGGAGCAGGGCTCTGGCCCTATTGTGCTCAGCTATTTTTAGCGAGGCTTTTGCCTGCCAGCCACAGAAGCAATTGAGCAGCGGCTTCACGTTCAGCACCCAAAATCCTTGGAAGGTGCTGCAGATTGGGAATGAGCCTTCCTGTGCTTCAGGAATTCATGTGGCTGAATGCAACCTCTGTTGCATCCAGTGGGAAGTCAAGGGAATGTTGGGGAGAAGCCAGCGTGGCCTGTAAGTTGTCAGTCAAGCGATAGAAAGGAGGACCCAAGATTGGCTGTGACATCTTGACACCACCCTTTGGTATGGAAAAGTCCTCCACGAGGAGGCTGGATCCTTCCCCAGGCAGAGAGCATGCAGGCACCATCCCCACTCATCCTGGAGTTCACTCCATCGCTGCATGGATCAAGCCACACGCAGGATTCATCCAGTCCCACCCAGACGGCTCTATCTCTTCCAAGCAAGGAGATCCCCTGGGCTTTGACTGTAGTGAATCAGTTGGGATCTCCCTCAAAGACAAGGGAGTCTTTTGAGGAGGCTGCTGCTCCTTGCAGAGCCCTTGCACACGGCTGTGACTTTTTCAGAAGGGGCAGATGCCAAAGACAGAGCAGTGGTCTCCAGGACATCTCCTGAGATGTCCTTCTGGTGCCAAAGCACAGGCAAAGCCTTGGTGACTGTCCAAATATAGAGCCCCAGTGAAAGATTGCTGAAGCAACTGGTTTTGATGCCCATTTCCATAGGTCTCAGCATTTTTGTCACCTCCAGCAAGTCTGGCTGGCTCTCTGCCTGGGCCTCCTACGTGGGGCTGGGAGATGACTTCCTGCCAATTTTTAAAGGTGCCTTCTGCTTAGCACGGAGGCTGTCGCAGCACCCCACCTCCTGTGACTAAATCCTTGTCCCACCAACAATGGCACAGGGCTGGAGGCCAGCCTCCAAACACACCAGTTACCAGCCAGCCTGACAGAGCAGCCCCAGTGCCCTTCCAGACTTCCGAGCTTTTAAGAGCTTTTATCAGGGCCTCCTTAAAATGTGCACCAAAGGTCTTATCACACACCAGAGAATCCAGCCTGGTCAGGACATCCCTTCCCAAGGGTCATGGCCAGGCATCCCTGGCCATCAGAACACACCAAGGTATCCCTTATGGATGAAGCCTGTGCACTGAAGCCCTGCCAGACCAACTTCCATACCCCAGCTGGTGGTCATGACCATGAACCAAAACTTGACCATGATGGTGAACTGCAGGTGGCTGAGGAACACAGCAACAACTTTTTTCCCAAGGCTCAACTTCTTAGAACAAAAGATCTCAGGACAAGTAAGGAGCTCTCAACTTCTTCTTGTATCAATCCTTGCTGACAGGAGTGGATCCAAAACTCGCTGTCACACCCTGCCACTGGCCACCATCATCCAGGTCACACACATACACACTACTCTGTGAACAGGCACAGGCCTGCACAGCAGCAGTTCTAAATCAAAATCTTCTGATGGTTTTAAACCAAAACTCTCTGATGAACCTTAAGAACAGTCATCATTCTACACATTTAAATCATCTGTAAATTAAATTAAGTCCAACCCCAAATTTCTGAAAGGGCTTTAAGATGACTATAGTTCACTCATTCATCAGCATATGGGGAAAGTAGAACACCTGGTGGATTTACAGCCATAGGGCAGTGGCAGGAAAGGCGATGTTTTGGGGTAGGGCTGTGGCAATAAACATCCAACTTCTACTGGAACCCAACAGAACCTGAGCTTTCCTAAATGCTTTGAAATCCCTGGTCTCGGGGGACCTCCTGGACACACATGTGGACCCCCATGAACAAACACTGTCCAGATAGCCCAAACATTTAACAACCCTCACTTCACGGTGCAAAACCCTACAGCCTCAAAGTTTGCCAAAAGGGATGGCTCACACCCCAAACCTCCCGAAAGGAAGGGAAGTCCCTGCTTTTTCTCAGTGTGACCCAAGGCTGGCTATCCACAGGACAGCTCCTGTCTCCACCACCCCTCCATTGTCAGTGTCCCCATCCCTTGCTGGGACTGCCGCTGTCCCCAGCTGTGAAGGAGAGGGCTCTGTTCTCCCTCTGCCTGTGCCGTGGCCGTGGCTGGGACATTGCCCATTATCCTGCTAACGATGCAGAACCGACTCCAGCCCTTCCCACCCTGCGGAGCAGCCTGTCAGCCACAGCAGCAGAGCCTCGCAGGGAACTGGGCTTTGGGTAGATCTCTCTTCTCAGCTGTCACGACTTAGACGCATTTAAAAATTCATCCTGCATCAAGGAAGGCAAACCCCGAGCGTTGTCTCCCCTGCCAAGGTTTCCAGCAGTGGAGCTGGGCAACCTGCCGCCGACTTCCCGGTGCTGACGGGCTCCAGGGATGACTTAACCTCAGCCCCGTGCAGACATCATTGTGACAGGGCTCTTGACTAGGTTTCGGCTCATCTCCTTCCAGCAGCTCACGGGGACGCTCGGGTGATGCGGGGACGGCAGCTTTCCGTGTCACTATCAGCTTTGCTCCGCATCCCGCCGCCCCTCCTCGGCATGAAAGGGGTCAGGGAAAGGCAGGGAAGCCCTGCCTGTTGGAGACAGTCACCCTGCCTGCACTGAGGAGTTCCCCAGCACCAATGCTTCCTTGAAGGGCAACCACACCTCAGGGTGGACAAATTGGGATCCACCAAGGGACCTCACTGGATGGGAAGACATTAAGTGACAATCAGGCTGGAGCACACTGGCCGGGATACAGGGGAAACAAACAGGCAATCCACAAGGTGCTTCCTATATTGTCTGCTCAGCTCTGGACTCCATGCCTCATTCCCCATGCCTACCACAGCTTTATGGGGAATTGAGGAGTCACCCGCACAGTGCAGTTCCTTTGCCAACCTGCTCCTCTCCTGACAACATCCAATATGGGTCAGTTTGGGCTCCTGCCCTCCCTGAAAATCAGCCTGAGAAGACATCAGATGCCAAACATGCCAGGTGCCTGTTTTGGGACGCACAGAGGGAACCACCAAGCCCCTGCCACTCTCAGTTCACCAGTTCTCATCATGGGAACATTGGTTCTCCCACAGATAACCACAGCCAGAAACACCAACCCAGCTCTCCTCATCCTATTCAGCTTTTGAGTTTTCGCTCTCTCTTCCTTCTCCTCTCCCCAATCACCCCCTCCCTGCCTCATAATCCCTGGCAGCAACCCTCCCCCCGAAATTTTGGTTTTACCCAGCCCACTGTTATTTTCCAAGCCAACTGCAACTGTAATCAGCTCAGCCTCTTTCCTTGGGGGTATTTTAATTTATACAAAAGTATCATCTCTTATCATGATCAGCCTGCGATTCATTTACTCTCCAAGTATTAAAAAGCCAGAAAGGGAATAAATTCAGCACACGGAGAAATTAATGCGGAACGATAGGCTCTTTCATGTGGCATTTCCAAGTGCCGTTTTTGCAAGGGGCTTATGTAATGAGACATAATTATCTGCACATGTTCAATTACATTACTTCACAAATCCTCCCTGCCTCTGCCTCCTGACGTCAAGCCGCCCACTAAGCCCCGGCGCCCGCAGGAGAGGGGAGCAGAGCCCCCCGTCCCAGGGCACCCTCTCTGCATGCTGGTGGTGGCCGTCCTGCAAGATGGTCACACGGCAGGTGACAAATGGCCTAGTGGACTGGAGAGTGATGGGACTGGCTGGTGCACCGTGCTGGGGTCTCGGCTGCAGGACCACCATCCCACCCAAAGGATCAACACCTCTCTGACCAGTTCAACACCACTCTATCTCAACCATCAGTGTCCCCATGTCCAGGGCCAGCTGCTTCCTCCTCTGTGCCACCCCGGACACTGCTGCCACCACCCACTTAGTGCTCACAGCCTCCTTTTCCAGGCTGCCCTCCTCTCCCAGCTTGCTGTCACTGCCGCTGAGATGGTGGACGATTGATCTGAGAAATGAAGTTGGATTGCTGTCCCGAATCTACACTGGGTTCTCCTTGTGTGTGTCTGATCGATTTCCCCCTGTGCGACACAGCTTGTCGCTACGAATTTTCATGCTAGTCAGAACCCGCCAGCGCACCCAAGAACAAGGAGAAGATGCTCCAGAGCCCGCCCTCCCCCTCGCATCCTCCCCCAGCCCACTTGGGCGAGGTTTTCTTGGGTTGACGTTGGTTGGCTTTGTGGGTTTTTTCCTCCTTTCATTCGCCACCAACCCTCACCGCCGCGCTCTTGGACCCTGGCCAGGGATGGGTTATTTTTAACTGGTCGCTCCAGGATGGTGCCAGCAGGACGGAGCCACCTCTGGGCCGGGGCGTTTGCGGTGACATTCCCCACCACGGTTACACGAGGTGTCACCTGTTTAGCGGCTCCTCTTGGGAGAGCGCGCGTGGCCGCAGGTGCCAGGCGAACGCTGATGGACTGTGACAGTCCGAGACGCCAGCTGCCTGCGCGCTGCCTGCCCCGGCACCACTTTTTGTGTGGGCAAAGCTCCGCCGCTGGCGTGACCGATACAGAAGCAATAAACTAGGTGACCGTAAAAGCAAAGACAAGTCCTACTAAGTGGCATTCTGAGCCCTATGGCTTTGAAATAATTGGTAGTGAGAGAACAAAAATGAAAAAAAAACCCCAAAAGACCAGAACCCAAGCCTGTATTTTTTCCTTACACTGATGCCCTGCGGACTATACATCTGACTTGCCGCGAGTCCGTCACTGTATCCTCCTGTCTGGCTGATAACATGGCGAAGGGTATCCACCTAAACAGACCAACAACAACAAAGACACATATTAGAGGGAAGGAAAGGTTAGCGGCCAAAGCTGCTTCCGTTCATCTTTGGCAAGATAAAAGCAAACAAACACAAATAACAATAATCATGGTCATCGTCTTAATAAAAATAAAGGTATGCATTTGAAGAGGGATAAAAGAGAGCCGCAGTTGGTCTTGTGGAGAGAAATGAGCCAGAGGACCTCTCCTGCCTCCCTCACTGTCCCCTGCCCGCCCCAGCAGCCCTGTCACACTCTCCTTGGTCCCATGTCCTTTGACCAAAAGAGTGGGGAGGGAGAACAGCATGACAAGTGTGGGGTGACATCTCCTGGAGCACATAGTTACAGCCATCTCCACCATCGTGCTCAAGGACCCACCTTCCTACCCCTACCCCTTCCACCCTTGACCCCAGGCACTGCTCACGGCAGCAGAAGGAGATCTTTGGAGTTGGCTGAGCGCCTCCACTGTGGAGGGCCCAGAAAGGAAACATACCTACCATGGTAAAGGCACCAGCAGCTCTCCTCTGGGTGCCCCGTTCCTCTCCCTCACACTCCCAGCCCAGCCCCAGCAGTGGCACATGTGGTGAGCACGTCTCAGCGCCCATGGATGATGTGTGCTCCACGTCCAGCCCCATGGGGGAGCAGCCTCAGCTTTAGAGAGTTCTCCTTGCCCAATGCAGAAGTGTCAGAGTGGCTGTCGTCTCTCAGCACAGACCAGAGCCTTAGATGCCAGAGAGGGGACTCATGGCATATCTGGACATCGGATGGGAGGTGGGAGATCTGAGTGAGGTCGTGGCTAATTTAAATTCTTTCTTTTTGCCCCAAGAATGGGTTGATGTTTCAGCATTGCTGCTCAAAGCTCCCCTGCTCTCTCCTCCTGGTATATACAGGCGTGGCGTGACTGCCTGCGCTTTGGGGAGGTGAGGAGATGGTCAAGGGTGGCTTTTAATTATAAAAAAATAAATTTAAAAAATTATCTACATATTTGAACATTTATTGCCTTTCAGCTGACACCTAGTTTGGCATCAAAGGACTAAGTGGAAGTCTTGGAAAATGAGACACCAGTCCAAACATCTGGCCCATTCCCTTGGAAGAATAAAGCAAGCAGAACCTAAACCTGAGCTGCTTTTGTTTGACTTTGTGCCTATTCTTCTACACCTTCTCTTCTCCTAGTATGACTATCAAGCCAGAGCCAAATGCATTCACAAAGTGTGGGCAAGTCTCCTCAAGACCATGGTTGTTGGTTTGGTTGGGTGTTTGGTTTTGGTTTCTTTTTGATTGTTTTTTGATTTGGTTTTTTTTGGTTTTCTTTTTTTGGTGGTCGTTCCTGTTGCCTTTTTTTTTTTTTGGTTGATTGGTTGGTTTTTTGGTTTGGTTTGCCTTTTTTAAAGTGTTGGTTGGTTGATTTGTGCTGGTTGAGATTTGCTCTTTTCAGACGGGAGGGAGAAGTGCCAATACAATCAGAGGCTCCTCCAACACTAATGCATTCACTGGCAGTACATCGGATGGGTCCCTACCTGTGACTGCACGTTGGCTCCAACCTGGGCCCCTTGGTAAGAATCCCCATTGAGAGACTGCACGCTCATGAACAAATCTCCAGAGTTTGACATGTTAAAAGAACTGGAAGAACCTGGAAAGGAAAGAGTGAGGCACCTGAATCACAGAAAGGAAAAAGATCCACCCCATGACTCTCAGCCAAGAGGAAGGAACAACATGCAAAGCAACCACAAAAACAAAACACACAGTCAGGTTAGTAGTATGAAGAACAGAGCAAGCAAAAAAAAAAAGGATGCACTCTTGAGGTTATTCAAAGCCACATGTTGTTACAGCTCAGTGCCAAGAACATTCTTCAACAGCTCCTCAGCTGGAGGAAGGATTCTTTATGCTTTTGACTGGGACAAACAAAACACAGCCTGGGGGACTCAGACAGCATCAGAAACCTTCAGACAGCTCTGAAGGATCTCAGTTGTTGGAGGTGTCCACCCAGCAGACTGCACTGAAGACCAGAATTACCCAAACAAGCCCTGCTATCAAGAGCAGTAGCCTTTGTAGCAGGCAAACCAAGCCCATGCTGAGAAGCTCATACCAGGGTGGGTAATTCCAGCTCGTACTGCTCCCTGCAGGGTGAGACATCCAGAGCCCATCCAGCCCCACGGCTGGAGCTTTGGCTGAGCCACATGGGGCTCTGTGAGGGAGGGTGCATGGGGTTTGCCTTCAGCACATCAGGAAACCATCACTGGTGGGAATTGCAGAGCACCAGGAGCAAAGGCTCACAAAAATGTGAAGGTGCCTGGGTTAGACTCCCAGTGGCCATCAGGCTGGCAAAAGTCTTTCATTGCGATGGCCCATGAGAGAAAACAAGGGTGTCACAGCCCTCCTGGGCCAGCTGCCCCAGAAGAACAAACTCTGTAAGCAAATTCCCCACTGCATGCACCAGTCGTCAATGTTATGCTAAAAAATTTTAACAGTGAAGACAACTGGGTGGGATCAGGAGAAAAAAAATCACAAATGAAAAGAAAAAATCTCGCCTTGGCAGAAATAAAAGTTTTATGCTTCCAGCTTTGAGATATCTGAGCACCTCCTCAACCACTTAACAGAAGAAACAAACCCATCATGTAACTGGAAGGCAGGGAAGGCAGCAAGGGGTTAAAAATAAATAAAAAGGTTTTATGGGATTATTTCAGAATTTATCGTGCAGATCAGCGCGTTAAGTGTGAGACAGCTCAACGTGCAAGGTTTAGTTATACATGACGTTAGCCTTGGAAAGGAGAGACTTCAGGGGCCCAGGTCAGCTATGCTTTCAGCTCCAGTCCCAAATATACTCTCATCATCTACACTGCCATTTCCAGCTTGGAAGACTGGCAACCACAGTCCTGGTGGAATTGCCCAACTATGGCTTGTGCGTGCGCTCTGAGAAATGCCTGGAAATCCCCCTCCCTTTGCTGGACAGGGAAGAAACAGGGACAGATCCCAGCTGTGCCCCAGAGGTGGAGCAGGAAGGCTCCTCTGAAGGAAGCCACCTCTCACAAAGGTCAGGGAGCAGGTGGGAGGTCTGTGCTGGAGTCTTCATGTTCACTACATTCTCTGCTGCTCTCTTAGTGACCGGCTCTTTTATCAGGTGCTGGCAGTTCTCAGAATCAAAGGAAAGCAGAAACATCACTGCTAGATACAACACCCAAGACAGTCAAGAGAGAGACTCATCTTGAGCACAGTGAGTCTTGGATCAGGACCCTCCCACCAGTGCCTGAAAAGAACGAAGCCAGGAATAGCTCATTGTCTGTGCTCACTGTCAACCTGCCCAACCTGTTCCAGAGAGCAATCCCACAGCGCTGCGTAAAATAACCGGGACTAGTCAGGAGGCAGCTGTAACCATCACCTCCTCTGCTCAGCTGGCAAAGGGCTCCTGTCACTTCCCGACCTCTCAGGTTACTTGCTATTTCAAAGGCAAAAAACCCAGAGAAATGAGCTGGCAGACTGGGGCCAGCCCATCCTGACAGTGCTCAACTTTAAGCATGAAGATAGGCATGTTTCACACACACAAAAACGCTTCCAACCCTGTTTTCTGAGTGATTGCCTTGACCACCTTAATAAAAGCACAGGGCACTAACGCAGGTTTGTGCTCCCACAGTGGCTGAGAACCAAAAGACTCTGCAGCTACCACTCATAAGAAGCAGACAATATTTCCCTCCTCTTTTGAGGTGAGCAGAAATCTTTGGTATCACACAAATAATCAGTGGCAGAGCTGGAAAGAGGACTCTGGAATCCCTAAGCACCTGGCATGGCACTGCTATCACTCTGCCCCCAGCTGAGCAACATTTCATCCCACCTTCCCCTACTGAAAGAAAATTATAACAACAATAACAAATAAAAATGCCATAAATTTAACTGATATTTTATTGAAACTTAACAAACCTGGCCATAAAATTGAGACTGGGAGGGAGGAAATAAAAATAAACAAACAGCCACAAACTCTAGTTCTGAAGAGCGACGGTGTCTTGGAAATCATGAGGAGCGCTGGAAATGTCACTTACAAGATATACACTGCTATTGGCAAGGGGTGTTTTTACAATATATGTGCATATCTGAACGGTAAATATGTCTTGCTGCTGATGTGGATGCAGAGATAAATATGCGCATACCAATGGCCCCGCATGTATGGATGCATTTGGATCAGAGCCGTAATTGCAGAGCCCTCTGCACCGCCGCGCCGCTGCTGCTTCAGCACTCACCACGCCCCAAAATCACAGTGGCCCAAAGTCCCAGAGACACAGCTAAGAGGGGCTGGTGCACCCAGCTGGGAGAGGGGCAGCAGTGTGAAGAGCCCTGAAAATTTAGATTCAGATATCTTCCACAGAGATCCAGGAATACAAGTCAAGTTCTTCCGCTAGAGGAGGCCCCATTGTAAATGTAACCTGTCCCTCTGAAAGGCTCTCTTCCTGTAATTTGGCGGCTGTAATTTGGTCTGGGGCTCCTCAGGAACTGAGAGGTTGTAAATGAGAGGAACTCATCTTTGAGCTTGTGAGCCCAGGAGGAAAGCGCTCTGATCTTGGTATGGAGGTCCCTGGAATTATTGTGGGTGGACAAAAAAACCTATCAGAAAACCCATGACTTGCAGCAGTGTAGAAGAGTCTTTCATCTTCAGCATCCAGACATCTTTTCAAAGCCAAGACTTATCCCCACTATTGCTTGGTGTTGAGTTTCTATCAGGGCAGCACCAGTGCTGGAAATGTCTGAGCAAACTCTGGCAGTCAAATCTTGCCCTGGGTGAAAGCCTACATCAAAACAGTGTCTTCTAAGAGACTTCTTCCACCCCTAACACCTCTGATGAGCAAAGCCCACCTCAATTTTGCCTCCATTTCAAAAATCTTCACAAACTTGACCACTGGTATTTCTTGCACCCCTTCTGCAGCTCTTCAGAGACCTTCTTCTCCAGTTTCCCCCATGTCCTCTGTGTTCTGACAGTCTCAACTTCCACCTCAAATTTTCCAGGACCTCTACTAAGTACTTTAAAGTATCTGGTACCACAAATAAACAAACAGGGTAACGGTGTTCACTGGAGCTGACATCAAGCCATCCTCATCTGCTGCCTCATTCCACCTACCACCAACAAGAGAGATCCAAGCACACTGAACCTCTGAAGTGACTTTGGTCACGTCTACAAGATTCCTAGTTAAAGTCAACAGCAATGACACACAAGCATTGAGAGCACAAGATGTATGCCTCCTGTGACTTTTTGTGGTGTCTCTACTGTGCCCAAAAATGAGGGAAGAATGATGGACTATGTAGCTCCTTATGTAGTTCCTTAGCTGGACAAAGCCACAATGCAGGTCCAAAAGCCAGGGATGATCCAGCAGCACATTTGCTCTTTTTCACTTGCCAAACAACATTGAGGACAGTGAAGGCATGACCAGAACAGCCTCTGCTGAAGCAGAATCCTCTCCAGTGGTGTGTTCTGGACACAAACGGAGGAAGGCAGAGAAGACACCTGTGTCTGATGAAGTACATTTCCAGGCAGCAGCTTCACAAGAAGATTTTTACAAAACAAAAGGGTGAGCAGTTAAAAAAACCAGTTCAGGACAATTTCGGCTGCTCTGCATTCAAGATTTCACTGGATGCCATCACCTGTGTGTGGCCCTTGAGGACTTGAGTTGGCAAAAGGGTCTGCCCACATAAAACAGCTTTCATTTGCCATGTGGTTTTTGTGCTGAGATTGTCCAGGAAATCAAAGTGAGGACGGGGAGTTGTTAGCCCAAACGAGCCAGACTTCTCAGCTTATTTGAACATCTGGCCGATAAAGCCCAACCGCGCGTATTCCGGATGAAAAGGTGTTTGACATTCAGGCCTGGGTGACTGAGGATGGGGGACCCTGCTCTGAACGTGCCAGATGGCCAGACAGATGCAATCCTTGCCCTTGTCAATATGTGGCCAATCTCTATGACTGACTGTAGCCATTCACCGATCTCCAGTAACATGGGCATCAATGAGAGAACAGATGGGCCTGTGTGGCCACAGCAGAAATGAATTTAGCTCCTGTCCCAGGTCCCACTGCATCCAGTTCCACCTCCTCTTCCACCATCACGGCCCTCCAGGGACTACACTGCTGGTCATTTCTTTCTCATGATCTGTCCTCTGCTTACTTTCCTTCCACATGCCCTATAATGTATTTAAACCAGGAAGTCGTACAAATTCCCAGAAAGTCCTATCTTTGTTCAGGCTACTTCCTCACCAAAGTCTCAGCCAGTGGTCTGGGAACAGAACAAGTCCACTGTGTAAAAGGAGAGGCATTGGCCACCTTAGTTCTTCACCTCTTCATTGGCTTCCATGATCCTCCCTGGAGAATCAGCACATCTGGTGACTCATGGTCCTGGACACAACTGTCCCAGTCTTTCTCAGACAGGTATTTCAGATCTAGCATGTACAGGTGTGCTTCTTGCTGCTAGGACCTACAGGACAACTTGAAGCAGGGGAGATCACACAATGTCCTCAGGACGTGTCTTTGTCCCAAAATGTGGCAATGCAGGGATGCTGACTGAGCTGTTACATCTGTGTGGCTCAGCTGGGAGGATCTCAACCGTCAGGAGATAAAAATCTCATGCAATTCCAGCTGTCTTCTCAGGACAGGACCTACAAGGACACTCAAACCCACCACCTCTGCAAGCTGACCCAGAGCAACCAGGGCCTCCCCACTGCTCTGGCACTGTAGCAGCACTACAGGCAGGGTGTGGGACCTGGGCCAGGTTAGGAACACTTTATTCCTAAGCAGAAGAAGGATCTCTGTGGCCTGCAAGCTCCCCTCACACTGCTTTAGCACCACTGACACTTCAGGCACGCGAAAAGAGGTCAATGACTCCAGACTGCAGACAAGTGAGCCACAAAGAGGACCCAGGAGCTCAAGTTTTCCCTGTTAATAACAGGACTGTTTGTCCTTTCTTGAAAGTGCAGTGTTATCCAGGGATTATCTCAACTGTTTACTGCAGGGCACTGGCCAATTTATCTCTGAAACAACCGCGTTACTGCCTGTGGGGAGAGTGAGGAAACAGCCTTGCTCTGGAGCACTATTTCACTGGTCAGGCACTGAGGAAATGCTCATTCTCGTACATGCAGCCCAGATCCAAACCCACTCAGGCAATTTGAAGCTGCTCCCTTGCTATTCCAGACCTTTGGATCTGACTCCAGCTGAAGAAAGAGGAGAAGAAGGAAAGCTGCATCTCTTTGGTCCAGACTGATGTGGGCTGCAGAACAGCATCACAGGGAGCAGGCCTCTCCCTCAACACACACAATTCTGCCCTCTCCAGCAGAACTCCCTCCAGCCTTTTCTACAGGGGTGTTAACATCAGGAAAGCCCACCTGACCAGGTATTTTGTGTGAGCTCTTTGGAAAGAATGACATGTTTGAAAATGGAGTTAAATATTCATCAGTTGAGAGAATGGGAGGGGAACAAGAATCCCCAGACCAAAAAGAATCAAACAAAACTCCAGCAAACTGTCTCTGCAGAGCTCTGCTGCATCCACCTAAGCCCTCAGAGCACCTGAGCCAGAGCAGACAGCCCTGGGCAAGGAGGAGGTGGGAGAGATTGTCCCAGCCAGAGACCCATGTCACTGCTTCCTCCCTCTGTTTGACCCCTGGCTCTCCACCTTCCACTCAAATCCTCCAGAGCCAGGGGTGTTTCTGGAGTGTGATTCCTCTGACACCTACAGAAGCAGGGTTGTGCTCACTACAGAAGCCATGCCCTGATGGCAGCCAGCATCTGCACAGCCTGTGCAACATCCTGCTGCCCACCATCCTCTCTGCTCCCTTCCTGCCTCTCTGACAACAGCAAGCATCACACCCCCGGGGAAGGGCACCGTGAGCAGACACTCAGCTCAAACGCTCAGGAGTGGCACGTTCTCACTTTCCCTCCCACCTCTAAAAAGAAAAGGGGCACACAGATATTTGCATGGATTACAAAGTATATGGCACCCATGAAGTTTTTTTTTTCCTCTCCTTGTAAACAAATCCCAGTTTTCCATTGCTCTTGGATCCGTAGTCCCTGCTGATTTTTGGGTTGGCCAACCTTGCAGCAGGCACCAGGCATGAACTGAGCATCATTCTCTAGCAGAGGAGTTGAAATCTGGGCAAAGTGCTCTGTGCCTTTGACTCTCAAAACAAACAAATGGAAACCACAGCAAATGGGAAGGAAAAGGGGAAAGGAAAGGGAACGACCCATGAATTTCTCTGGATTGCACTGACACAAAGGGAAAATAAAATTCACACAGAGCACACTCTTGCAGGTGATCCAGACACTGTCATGTAAGCAATCAAAGAGATAACCACAACGGAAAGAAAACCAAAGGATAAAAATTTACCCAAAAACAACCCCCCAAATGGCATGAGCTAGGACATCTCAGAAATGCTGGGGTTTGTCCATTAGGATCACTCATGCTTTCAGCCCCAGTGAAATAAAATCATTACACAATAACTTTTCTATTACTTTTTTTTTCTCCCCCCAAAGTGCAAGCAACCACAGCAACAGTTTGTGGACCACTTTTCTGGTTTTGTGTTTGCCATCCATGCATATAATCCCCACCACAGCATCACCAGTCACAAGGTCTGATCACATCCTTTTTTCCAACAAAAAACAGAACAGGGAAGGGGAAGAGGGAAAAAAAGGAGAAAACAGGGCGAAGAAAGCAAAGAAAATAAAGTTACCCCCCAAAAACCCACCAAACCAAACCTATTTCCCTCTTTTTTTTTTTTTTTTAAGACCACAAAAGTGAGCAAACCAGACCCAGAGAGTAAAAGACGAAATAACCAAAAAGAGAAAACGACAGAGATTAGAAGGACAGGGGAGAACGAACAAAAAACTGAACACTGACAACCCAAAATAAAAGAAAAATAAAAACTAACCAGCTGAATTGGGAGTTGAGGGTGAGTTAGCCTGGCTTCCATGGGCTGACACATTGGTAGCCGTGACAGCCGTTTTGGCAGCATAAATATTGGCTTCCTCTTGAAATTTACCTATGTTCTTCTTGTACCGGATTCTCTTATTTCCAAACCAGTTTGATACCTAGAGCGAGTCCAAGAGAAGACAAGCACGTTAAGGTTTCAGCTCTGCCAAGTGCACCTGGGTGAGGAAGGTGGATTAATTCAGGTTAAGCAGTGCAGATTCTTTCCCCCCACAGTTTTCCCAGCACCTTCCGCCAGTGTGTGCCATACCAAGCCCAGGAAAGGTGATAGGAGCCCCTTGGGAGCACTGCGTTTGTGTGGATGTAGCTGGTTCTGCTACAGATAGGAATGTTCCACAGAACCACTAGACCCACCCCACGAAAATCTTAAGATGGATTAAAAAAAAACCACGACAAAGTCAAATGACCCCGAAGTTGCACAATTTGAGAACAAGTACGTGTCATTTTTATTTGCCTCCTCCTCAGCATCCCTTTGATGGGGTAGATGCCCTGATTAACAGCATGGCATTGACGGAGAACACTCAGAGAACTGTCTGGGGCCTGGCTGACACACAAAACTGCTTCAGTTTCAGCAAAACTCTCTGTTGATCCATCTGAGGGGAAACAGAGCACAAAGCCAGAAGTGGATGCTCTTGGTCTGGCTGAGCTTGGCTTTGCAAGGTTTATCATGAGCCACTGCATGAACCAGGAACTTCAGGGGAAGGATGGAGAAGGAGCACAGGACTTGTCCTAAAACCTAACTTTGGACCCAGGAAAGAAGTGTGTGCCTTGGGAAGGGGTTGAATATGTTTCCACTGTGTTTGCCCAGAGACTTGCTGGTGATATTGCTGTTCACTCGTGGGCACTATCTCACACCGAACTGTTTCAGAGAAGACATGGGCAAGATTCAACCCTACAGCTTGGGAAGCAGCTCTCAGCTTCTTCTTCATCAGCACTGAACACAGAGAATCAGGGGAATGTCTTCCTATGTGCAGGTCTCTAAGCAGAAGACAACTTCCAGCCACTACTGACCTTGTTTGAGAGAGCTCATCAGGATAAAGGGAATGGGCAAATCAGGAGGATGCTGCAGCTTTCCCGAAAAGTTCCAACACTCCTAGGATTGCTTAGAGCTGCAATCTTGAGCTAGCAAGATTCACTGAGATTCCAAGGACATTCTCCCTTTGCTTGCTGGTGAGCAAGTACACCAGTGCTCCCTCTTCCAAATAAACTGAGCAAGAGCCAAGGACACTGAATACAATAATGGATGTTCATCCTTCGAAGCCCATGATTTTCCCCTTATCTTAGGGAAAGCTTGGGCTTGGTGTTGATAACTGAAACCCACAGGCTTTTATTCCTGTGCTGCTTTCTATCTTCAGTGCTTATTAGAGCATCCAGCAGCTTCCACACAGAAGTGGCTTCATCCACCAATTTAATGGCTACTGAGCTACAAGTCTCCAACCCTGCAGAGCAGGAAAGAGCAAATATAACCTGCAGAGACTCAGGTCAGCACCCAGCCCAGATCTGGGAGCAAACACTTGGATGGCACCACCAGGAGCTGGTGTTGTTGGCAAGGAGCTCCGTTCCACCTCTTGGTCCAGCTTTGTCACTAATGACAATGTGCTCCTTCATGATCTTTGCACATGGACATCTCCTCATGACTGCTCTTCTGGCTTCACATCCTGGGTGAACTCTGAGCACCACAGGGCAGGAGGTTGGAATATACAACCACCACAACCTATCTGCATTTTAACATCCGTGAAGCATCTGCCTAATCTGAGTCAGACTGAGTTCAGATCAACTCTGCTCATGACTTGCAACATTCATGGGACCTGTGTTTCCACTTAGTCTCAGCAAAACCAGACCTGGATGTGTGTTTGTTTCTGCCTTATTTGGGTGAAGAAGGGAGGCAGATCCTGGAGACAAGCACAAAGCAGCCTCGATACAGCATGCTCAAAAACACCTCCTAAGAGCAGCATTCCTCCTGGGCATTTTGTCTTTGCAAAGGAGAAGTTGTAAGTGTGAACAGATGAATTAGAAGTGAGAGGGGAAGCACTGGGACAGCTGTAGCTTTACTTAAGCCAATAAGTGCTGTCTTCTGTAGGTAACTCTGGGAAGAAGCAATGTTTGGGTCTTCCAGCCCAGGGGAGGCAGCAGGAGTCACTCAGCAGGCACTCAGCAGGTGATGACACCCAGCCCTGGATGCTGCTGCTCCTGCTGAAGGCAGACACACTCCCACCAGGACACCAGATGCTGCTGCTGGCTGCAGTTTGCTCAAGTGACGAGCAGGCACGTGCCCAGGGCTGGGAAGCAGCCCAAGACAGGGAATGCCATGGGAGCCTAGAGGGGCTGCTAAGCTCACGTGAGAACAAGCCCACCACAGGCCACAAAGACTGGCTCTAAATCACACAGCCTGCTCCAAAAAGAGGGGAAATAAAGAAGGGCAGGCCTGAGCAATGTACGGCTGAACATTTCAAGGGCTGACTGCACTCCTCACAAATCACAGCAGCTCCCAGGTCAAAGCTACAGACTCTAGGAACTACGTGGCTTCCTTGAACATATGGAAATAATTCATTTTGTCTTTACTAACCATCATATTCTGAGGGATGTGCAAGTCAGGGAGATGTCATGTTCTGCAGCACAAGGGTAATGACTGAGAGAAATGATCCTGAGAAATCCCACCCTCACTGAGCACCAACTCTAACAGTTACACCCAGATCCTTCCACCAGGACTTGTCCACTCTATCTTATCAAGCAAAGCCTGCACAACTCTTCCTACTGCTTTTAATCCCTTGAAGAAAGGACTTTCAGATCAAACAAGCTCTTCTTGCAGGCCAGGCCAGCACTAATTCCTGGAGGAGACTTTGCCCCTCTGGGTGTTGTCACATCACTTCTGTGTTGTCAGCACAATGGCTACACACACACGGAGCCCTTGCTCCATGGAGCCTTCATACCTCCTAAATCCACCCTCAGACTTTCTTTTTCCATCCATGGCTTCAATCTGCAAGAGCCATCTGCACTCCCACCCACTCTCACTAACTTGCACTGAACTGATTTAATGATTAAATGCTCAACACTGGCCATGGCTGACTGGTCCGAGGTCTGGAATACCCTTCCCCATGCTGAGGTTTCCCACTAGTCCAGGCTTTGAGCTGCCTCACCTGTGAGACTGTGATGCCACATTTCTTGGCTAGCTCTTCTTTGGCTTCCTCACTGGGATAAGGGTTGCTGAGATGGGAATAGAAATACTCATTCAGGATTTCCGTGGCTTGCTTGTTGAAGTTTCGTCTCTTTCGCCTTCACGTGAAGAAAGAATGGGAAATAGAAGGAAAGGAAAGGGAATGAGCACCAGGGATCCAAAAATAGAATGCAATTTTAGATACTCTTGAGTTTCCCGCTTTCCTCCCTCCCCCCTCTGCTTGCATGGAGTTCAAGACTCGTGGCCAGGAAGCTCCTTATCTGCCCCTTGCTGGTGACTGCTCTCTCAGCACCTTTCAAAGCAAGCAAGTCTCCATCTCAAATTTACCACTGTATCCTCCAGCTCACAGCAGACTCTGAAAACTGGCATCCAGCTCCTCCACGTGGGAAGGTGACTCCTGACACCTGGCTGCCGTGACCAAAGACATCAGTGCTACTCTGCAAAGCTCTGTGCTGAGGAAGCAGAGCTGGATATATCCTTGGGGAAGTCTGTTCCATTCATTCACACCTAGGCATTATTATCTGTCTGCCATCTCTCTCCCTGTACCCCTGGTGTAGCTGCCTCTCCTCCCCATAGCAAGCTACAGCCCAAGCTACAATCTGCACCTAACCAGCTTGGGAGATAAAATAATTTTACAGCAATTTGAAAAATCTGGGACAATAAAAACAGTGGGAAAAGAATGGGAATCTAGGGGGGACAGGAAGGCCTGGAGGATAAATTTCATCCCCAACCCAAGTGCATGTTTTCACCACGGAGCCTTGTTGCAATGTGCCACAGGATTTCCTCCTGCCACAGCAAACCCAGGATGTGCAACTCTTGAGGTACAGCTGGGAGTTTGAATTGCAGTCTCATCCCTTGCTGAGCCACAGACAACTAAGGGACAAAGAAGACAAAAAACCCCTCTGCCTCGAGACACGGCCCTTCAGCTGGCCCTCGGTTTGCTCCAGAGCCAGCAAAGCTGCCCAACGAGCCTCCCGGAGCCGAAGGGCCCGCGGAAAGGTTGGCGGGGCGTGGACTCACCGTGCGTCCAGGAACCGCGAGCGCAGGATCATGACGGCTTCGCACGTGCTCTGCTTCAGCTGCATCTGGATGGAGCTGAACTTGCGGTGGATGATGCTCACCATCCGCTCGATCTCCTTGGGCGAGATGGGCCGGGTCCGGCTCTGCTCGCGCAGCAGGTTCATCACGTGCGTGGTGAACTCGTTGCACGCCTGGGATGGCAGGAAAAGCAAAAGAAACCCCAGGATGGGAAGGTCATTCGGCGGTGTCAAGGACGGGGCAGAGGCAGCGTGGCTACGGAAGGAGATGTGAGTGCTGGCCTCACTGCCTGGGGCTTTTCAGAGCAGGCTCAGAGCAAGAATGTGCTGGCGCTCAGGGCATGATGCTGTAAGATTTTAGCTTTTATATTTTTCAGACACCTTAAGATTTTATCTTTTATATTTTTCAGATCCTGTACTGCATTAGTGTATAACTCTGAACTCCACACAGAGTGTTAGTTAACTCTCTTCACGTTTTGGTCAGACAAAATAATTCCTCTAGGCCTGAGATGCAAGGACACCCTCTGCCTCAGGCCCCAAAAAGTATAAACAAAAGGGAATTGGGGGGGAGCAAACTGGGGGTATATGACTTCATTACCTGAAGCTGTAATTGGAGAATTAACTCCTGATATGTAAACAGACCAAACTTGTATCTGTCTCAAAAACTCATGACATCGTTCAATTTGGGTGTAGTCCCCTGGGGAGGCTTCGTCTGCCCTTGATGTACATGAAGGCCCTTCATTAAATATATCCACTTTTATCCTTTTAACTTCATCTGGCCTCTGTTTCTAGCTAAGCCCGAAATACGCATCAGGGAGACAGAAATTCCCCTGGTCTGCCAAGCCCAGGGTGTGAGAGACTCCCACCAAACATGCTGGGAAACACAGGAGCTGATTTCTTTGCTCTCAAGGGGATCACGGATGGAGCTGGGGCAGACGAAGCCCTAGGATTCATGCAAAGCATGAAGAAGTCCCAGCCAGTGTTTTCCTGGTTACGACTGGAGGAGCTATAGATTCACTTGAGGAGGACCATGCACCTTTTAACCCACTGCCTCTCCTCCTACAGCCCCACCATGTGTCCTGCAGAGCCCCTTGTGCTTCACAGGAGCAGCTCCCAGAGAGACACGGCCCTGCTCGTGCTCTTGGCACATCAGGTAAGAAGTAAATAAGGACAATAATTAAAGCCTGAGTGAGGCAGGAGCCCTGACAAACAAGGGCAAGCAGGTAACAATCCCAATTAGCTTGCTGCTGGCACAGCACTGTCTGGCTGCTCCTGCTGTCCCCATGCTGTGCCTTGAGGACAGGCAGCGAGAGGAGCCAGGGGACAAGGGGGGGATTTTGAGGCCAGATCAAGGCCACTTCACTTCCCTCTCCTTCAGCTCTATGAGCACCTCATTGGCATCATGGGATCCTCTGATTCCCAGAACCAAGCCCCAAAAACCAAAGGCAGCACTCGGACAGCAATGGCTGGAGAAGGCTTTGGTGCTCCTGGGATGTGGGTAGCTGCTCTGGGGACAGTGTCTGCAGCTCCCACACCATGATAGGGAAAAAGGGGCTGGCAGGTGAAAGAAACACTGGATTTGTGGACTGGTGACAGGGGCTTGACTTGCTGTGTCTTATCCCACCCTTCTAAGCTGAATTCCCAACACAGCTCAGACCCAACAAGGAGACATCCCCGAGGCCAGTTCCAGCTGCTGACTCCCATCTCCCAAAGATGAGTTCTGGCTATCAGAGCTCTCAGCTGGGCATCTCATTGCTCCCAGACACCCCAGCAACTTCACATCATCTCTTCCTGGCATGAAATAAAGAGCACTAAAGGCAAAATCACCACTGATTGCTGTGCTGACCTAGCAGCAGCCAGACTGAGAAGGCAGGGACTGAGCTCCCAACAGCTGGATTGGAGAGAGTGGGAAGGAGGTGGAAAAACCCTGGTGCTGCAGGACTGTGGGCAATGGTACCAGACATGTCGACCAGCACAGCCACTTGCAAAGCCACTCAGTGGCAAAACCAAACCCTGTCAGTGGGTTGTGAGAAGGAAAGATGTGGCCCATCCCACCCTCTGGGCCTGGCTAAAGGCTTCTCTTACCTGCGTGTCTCTTTGAGGAGCAAAAGCGAAGCAAGAACAGAATCAGAACATCAAACAAACAGAACTCCTGCCCAAGGGGAGGAGAAGCAGAAGGTCCTTCCCTGAAGCCTGTCCCTGTCTGTGCCAAGGGCCTCTCCTTGGACTTGGCTAGCAGAGGACATGAGGTGTCTCTACCCCTCTTCAGCCTGAAAGATGATCCCTGATGTGCTCTCCACTCCCACCCATGTGGGATGGCTGAGGCTCCTCCTGTCTCTGTGCCTCAAGAGAGTGACAGCAAGGGTTGAGGAGAGCCACCAAAGGTCATCCTTCCAACCAGCCCTCTGCCTGCTCCCTGCCTGCCCTAAGGCTCTGCCCAAATGCTTCTCATGGCATGGCTGTGCTTGGCTGCTCCGTTACCAGAGTCCTGCCTGGCCACCCTGACTCCAGCTCTAACCCTGGGGCACCCTTCCTTCAGCTTGGCCAACGTGGCCATGGGGATGAGACATCCCCCAGCCCTACCACACATCCAGTTGGCCAGGTAAAATGGAGGCTTTTACTGGATCTAAACCAGAGATCTGAAAGCCTACCTGGCCCCTGGCAGTGGAACTTGTCCTGCACCCAAAGAGGTGACACCTTCTTGCTCACACCCATAAACGATAACCTTGGGGTAGAAACCACAAGGGCAAGGTGCACAGAGGCCAAGAGAGGTCTGCAAACATCTGGAAGCACTTGAAAGAACTGGATTTGAGCACTGACCTGCAAAGCTCTTCATGAAATTGTCAGTGTTACCAATAGCTGTGTTCATGACCCAAGTAGTTTTTCTTTTTTAAGAGTAATTTACTACAAGAAAAAAGATTTTTTTTTCCCTGGAAAGAGAGCTTTTCAAGGAGAAAATATATTCAAGGAATATTCTAATTCAAGTCTTGCTTGGACAGCTGTCAGCATATCAGAGGGGCTTCTTCCTTCATAGGGCCAATTCTGGGTAAGATACCAGGGGAGGAGTGAAAAGTGAAAATCTGAGGGGAAGCCATACCAGGACTATTCTCACGCCACATCCCAGCATAAAACCCCAACCCTGCTAACCCTGAACGAATCATGTTCTCCCTGCAACACCCAGAGCCATTTGCCCGTACACTCCTAACAACAGAAGTCAGCAGTGATCCGGGCTGTGCAGATCCAGGTGTCAGCAGTGATCCGGGCTGTGCAGATCCACGCCGTGCAGCAGATCCACGCCGCCGCGCCGGCCCCGAGCGCCCGCTCTCCAACGCTCCCACCAGCCCCCGAGCACCACCAGCAGCACCAGCATGAAGGAGCCTGTTACCTGCTCGTACTTCTCCAGCTCCGTGTGGTAGATCTGTCGGATCTGGGAGAGTTTGGCTCTGTAGTCGGAGTGCTCCACCGAGTTGTCGGAGCCGGCTCCTCCGGACGCGGCGGCAGCGGCGGCGGCGGCGGCCGAGCCCCCTCCTTTCTCGGGGCCTGCCACCCCCTCGGCCAGGAGCATGTTGTCTAACCTCATCAGCTGGGGGTCCGTGGGCTCCTCCTCCTGCGCCCCCCGGATGCTCAGCACTGCAGGAGACACAATGGGGAGAGGAAAGCCTGAGTCACACCTGGGGCTTAACTCGGGAATTTCATCCCAAATGGGACCGACCCTGTCAGCAGGGGTTTTCTTCCTTCCCAAGGGGTTCCCCAACAGGCATCCTGATGCTGCAAGAACTCGGCATCAAGCTTGGCTTCACTCATCACTGCTTGGCTTCCAGGGGCACTCCAGCTCCCTGCTCCTCTCCCTACCTGTTCCCCTCCTTCCCTCAGGACAGAAGTAGGGCAGAGCTGGCAGTGAGCTCACCACAGAGCTAACCCTAGAAAGCCACACTTTCTGCTTGAACAAGCAGCAAAACTCCTAGCAACAGCAACCAAAAAACCCAATAAATGTACCCATGCTTGCTGCCAGAAGCGATAGGGACCATACCCAGGCTCAAGCATAAGATGGGAAGTTGGAAGTTTGTAGCCCTGATTCCATCTCGCGCAGGAGTCCTCTCATGTCACCCAACAAGTCATTTACATCAACCCCAGATGGCAGGGAAAGACACACAGAGCCCACGGCAGCTGTGCCTTGGTTTCCACATCTTGAAATACAAACTGTGGAGAGGGCTTGAATCTCGTGCTTTCAGCCACGCACTGGGAACGTGCAAAATATGCAAAAACGTGTATGAAATAAATTTTATTCTTGGAAAAATGCCTTTTCTTTAAGAATCCAGTTGTTCCACTGATGTCTAAACCATGAGAAAGGGAGCAACAACAAACTAATCCTCCTGAAATAACTTTCCAAAAAGAGAATCTTCCTCCCATCTTTGTGCTCCTTGCCTGAATTACTGCTCCAAGTAAAAGTTCTCCTGTGAGGGCTTTCCTGGAAAAACAACACGAGAGCATCCTAACACCTTGGGATGTCCCTTGTCTGAAAAAAGGAGGTGCCCTATGTGCTCCCCCCGTGTCCCCCTCCATGGAGGATGACGTGACATTTCCACATGCACACACGCACAGCTGCATAATAAATGCCAGAAATAAAATAAATCCCTGATGAGCGAATAAAAAAAGGCATTTCCTAAGAGAAAACAATCTTATTTCCCCATCTCATCTGGCACAGGGGCTCTGAGCACACACACCCACGAGCACACACTCTGTGCACATCCAGAGCTGGGAAATGCTGTGTGGATTTTGACAAAGCCATGCCCACTGGCACCTGAGATGAACTGACCCCCTCCCAATCCATGGCATAAACAAGAGCAAGTGGTTACTCCTGTCATTTAAAATAAAATAAAAAAAAAAGTAGTGGAAGATCTGTTAGCAACAAGAAATAAAATCAGAGCAGCTAAAAAACCCCAGCAAACACCGGGTATAGTGTTCCCCACTCTGCAATAAGTTAAAGATACAGCTATTATCAGATAAAATTGAAGTAAGAGACCCTGTTGAGAGGTTTGGTTAAGACTAAAAAGAGCTTTTTTAAAAAGCCTCAAAGCCTACTGAAATTACTGTTTTCAGGACATTTCACTCATTCATTTAATTTTATTTTATTCATAGATTTGGATCAGTTATTCATTCATGCATTTACTGGCATTTTTTGTGATTAAAATATGCATTGTCAACAAAGGTGGGAAGCTGGGCAGACAGAAAAAAGCCCAAGAACAATAAAACTGGAAGTAAAAATAAATAATTCCACACTAGGCAGGATCATTTCTATATGGAGGAATGAGGGCAGAGTGCCAAATTTGAAGCTGAGCCCTCAGGAGACAGAACCAGCATCTTCCCCCAGCACAGGAGGCTTCCCATGGCACCCAGCCATGATAAATAGATCCAAGGGGAGAGGACAGGTTTCATCAAGAAAATGGTTTGAGGTCTGTGGTCCACAAACTGAAATACGAGGCAAAAGTAGCCAAATCCCTTAAAAAGAGAAGAGGAAAGTTGACAGGATGCAGCAGGGAGAGAGACTTGCCATGAAAATAAAGAGAATAAATTATTCTTCTATTCTTCTACGACAAAAAAATAAATAAAAATCAGTCAATTAAAGCACATCAAAAGCCCAAATACAAAAGGAAAGCAACACAGGTTAAAAATAAAAAAAAAAATTTAAAAACCACCTCAAATAAACAAATCAAAAGCAGAGTTGCCAAAACAGGCGCATCTGGATTTCAAAAGGGAAATATTTTTAGATTAAAAATCTCAGGAATCATTGACCTGACAGGTAGGCACGAGTGATTAATTAGTTTATGTTTAGAGAGCTGCTTCCTGATGAAAAGTGCTGCGTGTTCCTGGGAGCTTTATTCCTGTGCCACACGCACAGAGCAGCACCCGATGGAGGAGATGAGAGACCTGAACCCTGCCTGGGCTTGGCTGCTCACTCACAATAAAGCCTGGGAGTAAATAAATGGAAAGGCCAACATGTCTAAGCAGGACTGATGCTGCTTATTTACCCCTGAAAGGCTGTGCTCAGCCGAGGAGAAGACAAAATGATTATTTAAAAAGCTCCTTTTTTATCTTCCCAGTGCTGGACGCAGCACTGACACACCTCCTGCCAGGATGCCTGGGATGTTGGGCTCCTTGGCAGCTCCAAACTGCCCCCTGTGATGGGATGAAGCTTTTCTGGCTGGGAGGTTTGGGATGGGTTTGGCAGCACCCAATCTGTAGTGCTTGGGCAGCTAAAGAACCCTGCCCACCCACCAAATTAAAACAGAATAAATGAAGCAGAATGGTCCTCAGTGGTCCTAGGGGCTACAGGCATGTAGGCACCCGGGAATCCTCAGGAACCCCATTTGCTGCTCCTGATTAAAGAAAGGGGGGAAAAAAGAAGAAGAAAAAGAAAGATAGTGATTGGCAGCCGGGGGGAGGAGAATTCCTGCAAGACTTTCTGTCCTTGGCTGATTTCCTGGCAGTCTCTGGAGCAGTGGTGCTTGCCACTAGATGGTGCTCAGCCCTCGCCCAGGTCCCCTGCTGATCAAAATGCAATTTTAGATGTAAATATATACACACAACACAAAAAATGTTTTAAAAATTATATCTATATATATGTATATATACACTTATAGATATAAGTGTTACATATATATATATCCATATATGGGTGTGCTTTAAAAGTAAACCCAAGGCACATACCCTGTCCCTGCTTGCACTGCCCAGCTGGAACGTGGCTGTCACCATCCCTGATGGCAGCAGCAGGAGCACCTGGGGACCATGGAGCCACCAGCCTCCAGTCCAGGCACGGTCACCAGCAGGGGCACAGAGAGCCATTCCAGCAGCTGGAAAACGGCTCCCAGCACCCACACCTGCTCCTTCTCCCTTCCTGAGGAAGGGATCACAGCCACAGGGCTCAGAGGACATGGCCACAGGCCAGGCCTGGGCTGGCTCCATGGTATGGCTGCAGTGCAGGACGTGGGGAGAGGTGGCAGCATGGATCTCAGAGAAGCAGGTGAGAAGACAAAGCCAAAAGCAGCTCCTTGGCTCCTTGCCTGCCCTGCGATTCAGGGACACAGGATGGAAAGGGCCTTGAGCCACCAAAGCTTCCAGATGCTCCCCACAGCATCTCCAAGGAGCACCTGCAAAGCAGCCAGCTCCATGCTCACATGAGAAGAGCAGCCAGCACCCCACATGTCCCCACACCTTGGCACCTGTGCCTGGTGTCCCCTCAGGTCATGCAATCCGAGGTACAGCCAGGGTGGGGGGCACGGGGCAGGAGAAAGAGCACTTGGCAGATATCTCTGGAACAGACACCACTCTGGGGATGGCCTGGGGCTGTGAAGACACCTAAGAAATCCACAAAGGAGGGCACCAGACTCCTTTGGTATCCATGCCACCAGACTCCAATCTGGTATCTATGCCACCATCCCCTACCTTATTTATTCCATTTTCCTGGGAACATTTTTCCAAAGGAATCTGAAAAACACAGGAGCTGAGTACACAGCCACCTCTCTTCTCCAAGGCCATGACAAAATACCTCCAACTTAGCAACTCTTTCCTCTCCACGCCTTCCAAATTCTCCAAATTAGAGGTGTTCAGGCAATAGAGGCAGAACTACACCACAAAGGCAATCAAACATGCTAAGAAGCTAAGCAGGAGACTGTGGCTTAGCAGTGACAACAGCAAATGACCTCCAGCTCCACCTTTCTTCTAGAAAGGGCAATCTATCCTGGTGGCCAGTGTCTTCAAGTTGAGGAGATGTGGGAAGCAGGGCCAGACTCCATAGAGCCCCTCCCAAGAGGATACAGGGTGTGGTGGTGGGACATGATGCCAACCCAGGTTGTGAGGATGACGGAATCATTCCCCCAGAGCCGGCGTGGCTCCTCCTCTGCTGCCAAAAGCATGGTCCTGCAGAATTTCTGGGACTGCCTGGGTAAGATTCCCTCTGATGACATGAGCTGGCAGTTCCTCTGCAGCCCCATTTGCTGACAGCACCAGCCAGAGACCGGATCTGGTGGCTGGGCACTTGAACAAACTCACCCTCCAGAGGAACCTGCTGGGTGGTTTCAGTGAGTCCAGGACGAGCGCTCGCCCTCCTGCCCCAGCTCGGCTGCTCCTCGATGGGTTTTACTGTGGTTGTCTCTGCCCATTCCCAACTCGCTGAATTGCCTTTCCAGGGGGACATTTTAAAGGAGAAGGAGATTTCAAGTAAATGATTGCAACTTATCGAAAATAATGTGCTACTTAGCATCGGAGACAAGCATCCTGGCAGGCAGAAATGGGAAGCAGTGCCGGAGCAGATGGGAGTAATTACGTTGTGATTGTCAGAAGGGCTTTCTTTCCTGCCTCCACTGTGCCTAGGATGTACTGGGAGGTGGGAACAACCCACCCAACAATGGAGTTTTGGGAGAAGCAGACAGACAGTTCCTCTTGTCAGACTATGAGGGGCCCTTAGGTGTCACTTGCCCACAGGGCAACCAGAGATGGCCACTGCTGCTGGAGCACTTCTGGCTGCTCTCTCTGTCCTCTCACACGGCCTCCTCCCCCACCAAGGCACTCACCTGCCCCAACAACACCCAACCTAGACATCGAGGTGTAGCCCAGATCCTTTCCTGAACAGTGGCTGTCCCTGAGGGTGGTACAGACAAGGAAGATGTGGCAGTTTGTCCCTGGGAACCCCAAAACTCCTGCACATGCCCACATAGCAAACAGCCGGGCTTTGAAACACACCTGGGACATCAGATCTCTTCCAGCTTTTTGGGATTTAGGATTGGCAACATTTGCTTGGGGAGACCCAACTTCAGGAGTCACACAAGCTCAATGGCAAATGTTGGGTTTTTTTAAACATATTTTTTTACAGCTCCAGGTCTAAACAAAAGCCAGCAAACACAGGGACAGCTGCGATGCCAGCAAATGCCTCTCCTAACAAAGCCAGTAACCAATCACCTTACTTTAAGCCTATCTCAGTATTTCCTTGAGCCTGAGACTACATTTGTGAAGGCTGAGGATTAAAAGACTGAACCTGGGACAAGAATGCTCCCACCTGCCTCATACTTGAGGACAATCACACATTCAGGGACTGCATCTTCCTTAATGCATCTTCCTACTTGTCATGTGTAGCTGCAACCAAGTCAGGAGAACTGGGGTTTGCTTCCTTGGCTGATTCATGATGCCATAGGCTTGAGCTGCTCTCCCAAACTTTCTCTGTGCAGAGAAGTCTCCAGACTCCATGCACCTACCTAAACTCTTGGGTTTTTCTCCTATCCAAGTGCACTTGCAGCCTACCTTCTTCTGAAACAGCAAATCCCCCACAGCAAGGAAAACCCAGAGTCTTGGATCCTACCACAGAATCCTGGAACAGTTTAGGTTGGAAGAGATCTTAAAGATCATCTCATTCCAGCCCCTTGCTATGGGGAAGGACACCTTCTACAACCTCAGGTTGCTCTAAGCCCTGTCCAACCCATGCCACGGCCTCAGCACCCTCACAGTGTTCTCTTAAATCACAAAGTTGCCTTCAATATCCAATGCTCAGAAGAAATGAACTCCCAGAGCTTTGTGGAGGTTACAAAAGCTGGGTCTTCACCCTGCCAGGTCAAAGGTCCACGGGACACAACAGAAATCCTTCCTGGCAAAGCACACAGTGTCCACCTTCAATGGCAGTCACAGTCTGTAACAAAGGTGGAGCACTTCAATGTCAAGTAATCACAGGAGTTTTAAATCCTGGTTGAATATATTCACTGTGTTTACGTAAAGCCACTGAGAAAATCAACGTCAAAATGCAATTACCTATTTCCAACACAAATAGAAGCTGGAATTTCTAAATACACAGACACACGCCCTTCTGGGGAGCAGGAATTAAGAGAAACTCATGCTTTTTTCTCACAATTGACATTAAAGTTCCCCTCCTCACTTCCACCCTTCCAAAACTTACAAATGGATGAACAGATTTTTGCTCAAATTTTCCAAAACAGGCTGCCGTGAGATGAGGCATGGAAAAATTCAGCTGGCAAAACGGCTTTTTGTGCATCTACTTATTTTATTTACTTCCCAGCAAAAGGAGGAACTCTGTGAAACTGATGGGCCATTTCTGTCACCAGTTTTCACCGTGTAAAGCCATAAAATAAGCCAAAAATCCCAGCAACAAATCAAGAGAGAGGCTTGTGCCCATAAGCACTGCACAGCCACCTCTTTCCCCAACACAGGAGTGTGCTCCAGGGCTCTTTGGAAACAAAGCAGAGAGATGCTTTTAGAGGTGGAGAAATGTTCCTGCAGTCCATAAAACTGTGATAAGACACTGCCACAGAGACAGGAGCAAGTCACATCAGCTCAGAGAAATGGTCCATGTAGTCCTGGAGGTCAGCTCCAGCCATGGACAACGAGTGGAGACTCAGCCAAGGCCAACAACAGAAGCACCAGATGCTCAGGGCAGCAGCACTTCCCCCAGATCCCTCCTACCCACCGCCAGTTTGGAAACTTGCATCACAACTCAAATTCAGATCCATCAAAAATGCTTCCTGAATCAAAAATGAAATCTCCTCCCACTTCATTTTATCAATTTCCTCTCTCTCTCTTTCTTTCTTGTTTAAATAAAAATTTGGGTCAATTTCAAACCAATTAAACTGCTTTAAAAATGTAACTTTGAAAAACAGTAACTTCCCATCTTCCTGGGGTGGAAATGTCCAAATTATTTGCTGAATCCAACATTAAAAAAAAAAAAAGCTGCATTTCCCTCACACCTTAACTTTGGGGTGTAGGAAACAGGAGAAGGGAATTTATCACATGCCAAAAAGTTTCTCAGCTCCCAGCAGCAGCTCTCCATCACTTCAGGAGGATGCAGCTTGGATGTGCCATGGAAGCTGCAGAAGAGAGACACTTATTTCATAGTGCTGGCAAAGAGTCTGCACCAGTTTTCTCTTAACCCCATCCCAAATGCCAGATGAGTTGCCACAGCGAGAGAGGATCTGGCAGCAAAACGATCAAAAGATCTGGAAAATTATTACTAACATATTCTGTGGAAAAAATATCCCCCTCCAAAAACTGGACAATGATCTAAAATAGGCGAAAAAATAAAGCACAATGATTACTGAAAACCAGATTCTCCGTGAAATGTGACTCCATGGGGAAGCTGAATGAACACAGATGAGTTCATCTTTCCAGTCCTTCCCTGTATCCTGCTCCTGCTGACCAGTTTAGCCCATGGCCAGTGACTGAGCCTGGTATGGAAACTTCTGACAGCAGCCCCACACACTCAGTTACTGCTATGGTTGACTGTGGTTCCAATTTCAGCATTTTCTATTTTTCTCCTTGCAGCCCTGACGCCAAAATCCACGTTTCCTCGTGGGTGCTTTGCTGCAGGCTGGTGGGCTTGGGCAGCAAGGTCCCCCAGCTGGAATTTTCCAAGCTGCTGTTTGGGTACAGGTAGCACCTTTTGCAGCACAGGCAGAAGGCTGAGCAGAGCCTTTAGCAGCAGAAAGCAGGCTGGAAATGCTTCCACACACTAAAGACAAGGCAACCAGAGCCTAACGTCCCACCAGTGGACAAACCACTTCCTCCCCTCCCACTCACAGCAGCTTCAGGCCTGCCTCTGCCATGTCCCACAGAGCACAAACCCTCACAACTCCACCTAATTAAGCACATCTGCCTCCCCCAGTAACATACTGCAAAGAACCCATCACCCCAGAGCCAAACTCTGGGCTCGGGGGCTCAACGCTGTCTTACTGGCACTCTCTGTCCTTGGAAGAGCACGGATAAATCCTGGCCATGCACAGGTCCCCTCCCCACCCCACTGAGCCCCTGAGAAATCCCCAGGCCAGGCTCATGGTCTGAGGAAGCAGGCTGATGCTGGGGAGCGATGCTGAAGCTGGCTGGAGCAATCCCATGCTCTGATCTCACAAAGCAGTTTTCCCTTTCTAAGCAGGGAAAAGGAATTTTAAAATTCCTTTTAAATTTTAAAAAGGAGTTTTAGAAAATGTTCTCCTTCGTTTGGTGCCATCGTTGGATCACAGCAGAGTTGGGTTCAGGATAGGGAGCTTGGTGGAGTGCCTAGGTTTAGCAGGCTCCAGTCACAGCCCTGAATCAGAATCAATCCCTTATCTGCACAGGTAAACCCAGGACATCTCAAACTCTCCAGCTGCACTGACCTCACCATAAGAAAGAGATGGTGCATGGCCATCTCCACCCAGCCTCCTCCACCTCACCAGAGCCAGGACCAACCTCCAGCTGCTCAGAGCAGCAGTGGCAGGAGTTAAAGGAAAACAGAGTGAGATTCACCACTGCCCTGCTGCTGGGCAAGATTTGAGCAGATGTGACCCAGTTCACTGACCACAGGCTGGCCTGGCTCAGGGGAGCAGCATAAATCATGGAGAAAAGCTTCAGTCCCTGCAAGATAGCCTGTGCCAGGACTTCACCTCTTCCTGGTGGAGTTTGGGAGATGGATCTGAGCCCCCACTGCAGCACCAAGAGAACAAATGGTCACTGAGGGACAGAGTAAGCCACTGTCCCCACTCAAGGCAATAAAGAGGACCTGGCTCCTCATGCCTGAAGCTGCATCCCAAGCCTGGACTTGGGGCTGCCTAAACCCTTCAGGAACAAATCAGCAAACAAAGGATGGGATTGCTCCCAGGTCAGGTCCAGCCATAAACCCCCTCCTCTGAAGGAGAGCTGGGCTGGGATCTGCACGGTGCTTTGCATATGAATTCTCCTCGCTGAAAAGAAATGGGTTCTTTGAATGAGCTGAATCTGTTAATGAGAAGCTGGGGCCTCCAGAGCTCCTCTGAGGACAAGGGTCCCACTTCAACCGCCCCAGGCAAAGCCCTGAAACGTGAGAACAAATAAAGAGAGGTTTCTCCCAGAAGGAAGCTGCCTTTCCAGCCTGCTCCCTTCTCCAAAGGTCACCTTCCCTGGACACACTGTCTGCAAAAGGCTGCTCGATGCACATAGTGGCTGGGGCACGGAGGTCCTAAGTGGAAAGACTGGCAGAAGCCCAGGTTGAAAAACTGCATTTAAGATTCCCTTCTCCTGCCATCCTTCAAAAAAGATGACCCATGAGATTCCATCCAAGGAAAGCTGGCTTGGAGCTCATCAGATGGCAACGTCCCACTCAAGTCCCAGGTTTCTGAATACTCTGAAGGTCCCTGCTGCCCATTACACCTCCAAGAGTGCTGCCACTCTGCTGCCAGGGTGATGGCCTTGCCACGGGCTAGACTCAGGACCTTGTGCAATACAGGAAAGATCTTTAAGGTCTTGGAGCCAAGCCACTGCATGGAATACACTCTTCCCTCCCTTTCTCTCTCTCAAAGTGGGCAGCACAGAACCACAACAGACATCCTTACAGAAGCTGGGGACAGACAGGGAACTGCTCCCACTGCCAAGGGACCTCCCCACCCCCACTCACAGGCACGTTTTCTGCCCAGAACACCTTCCTATTTCCAGCAGCAACCTTCTGATGCATCACAGGAGCTGAGTGTGGCCCTTGCCACCCTTCTGCTCATTTGAAGGCAGCCTCATTCCCTGATGTTTGAAGGATGTGGCTGCAGGAGCACTATATCCTCGGGGATTTTTTGGTGCATGAGAACAAGAGGGAAAGAAAGGAGAAGGCAGAAGCAACTATTAAGCAAGGATTCTCCATCCAGTGTAAAACCTCAGAGATGGGTTTTGTAGTAGGAAACCTACGACCCTGGACAAGGGGAGACAGCAAACACTGCTGAGTATGAGTGGATCAATGTGCTAGCATGGGTCACAGTCTCCTCTGAGGTTCAGCCACAGCCCAGGGTCTCTGCCTTGTGGAGGCTGGACACTGCTGAACCCTGACAGGCAGGGTCTCCTGTTCCAGAAGCACTAGAAACCATCTCTCCATGTGTGAACCTCCTGCCAGCCATAGTAGCAGGCAATTCAAAGGCTTCTCCACGAAAAATCTGAAAATAAGTTATACACCTGTGAAGATAGGTCAAGTGCAAAGCAAGAGGAGCAACCACAACCAAAGCCATCAGAAATCCCACCCCAACTCCTGTTGCATCCATTTACATGCAACATATTCACCACTGGACAACTTCAGGCACCCACGTGCAGTGTTACAGATGACACCAAGATGACAGGACCAGACCCAGCCTCCCTGGAGCCTGTATTCATGTCACCCCTGGGTGGTTTTGAAGCACCACAGCTCTCCAGAACTACATGTTCCTTTTAACCCCTTGCAGACTTCCCTTACCCACAAGGTGGAGTCACCATCTCTGGAGGTATTTAGAAGACAGGCAGATGTGGCTCTTAGGGGCAGGGTTTAGTGGTGGAGTTGGCAGTGCTGGGTTAACAGATGGACTCAATGATCCTGAAGATATTTTCCAACCTCAATGATTCTACGATTCTGGGTCTTTCTCTCCATGCCATACACAGATTCCACCAAACCTATCTGAATGCTCCTTTTCCATTTACTGGCTTTCCAAGCTTATCCCACCCACGCCACCAAAGAGAAGCGAGGTTTGCCCAAACCTAGACACTCCACCAAGCTCCCGTGGACAAGAAGCTATCCTGAACCCAACTCTGCTGTGATCCAACGATGGCAGCAGACAAAGGAGCACATTTTTTGCACGATGCTCAGTCCCTCGCGCCACCACGCCGACCTGCTGAGCCTGGCGTCAAACCCGGTCCTTGGGCGTGCCAGACAGAGCCCAGCTCTTTGAGAGGCAACAGCCGGTCAGCAGCGTTTTAAGGCCAGAAAACAGCTCTGAACGTTCAGTTCCTTCTTTAAATAGAGGCCCCTTCTGTAAACGATCTGTTTGGACAGGAGGGAGAGTGCTGCAAGTCCAAGCGCTTGTGAAATAGGATCGGCTGCCTTCGCTCCCGCTCCATTCAAAACATGTGGGGGGAAGAAAGAAACCCAGAACTGGCAAGGCAAGGCAGGAGGAGAGAGCCCCCACACGTCCGCGCGGCTGGGAGGGTGCGAGACGCCAGAAAAAATGGGGAAAAAGAATTAAAAATAATCAATTAGTGGCATTTCTGTTTCGAGGCGCCTGCGTGTGTTTAATTATATTCCATGCAAGAGGCTGTTGACGCAGATTTCTGTGCTGTGGGGCGGCGGTGTAACGGGATCCGGTGCTGCCTCCAACCTCGGACAACCCCGCTCAGGGCTCCACCAGGGACTCATCATCCCCACGGGCACAGGGGGCTCACACCCAGCCCCACCAGCCAGACACTCGGACACGCAACTCCCCCTGCTCCTGCGGGAGAGGCCCCGCCACAACCAGCAAGGAGATTAAAAAGGGAGGAAAAAAAAATAAAAGAAAAAAAAATCTTTGCCCAACTCCGGCTGCGTCCCAGATCAAAGATCATCTCCAGCGAGGCCATCTGGTCCTTGTAAATGTAAAACCAAATTGAAAGGCCTGCCCTCACCTCCTCCGACTCCCTCGGCAATATTGCTGTTACCGGCCGGGATGGCCGAGGAGCTCGCGCAAGGCATCTGTATGTAATAGAGAGCCTCCGTGCAGCTGGGCTGGAGGCTTCCAACCCCCCTTTCTGTTAATCACCAAGCAGAGGTAAATGTTTTCTTTGGATCTCCAGGGGCCCTTTTATTCCTAGGGCCTTTGGGAAGAGTCCATGGCAGCAACCCTGGGATGGAGGAGGGCTGTTCTGCATCCCCACTGCTTCTCTGTGGCTGCAGACCGGGTTGCTGACCCTGTCAACAGGGACACACTGGGAGGGAAGATGACCCCACCACCCCAAAAGCCACGCACAACCCTTCCTGCCCAGCCTAAGCAGGCTTCTCCTAGCACCACTCCTGGCCTGGGATGCAAAGGGGGATGCAGAGCCCAGTAAATAAACAGCTAGAAACAGGAATGAACTAAGCACTTCCTAAAAGGGGACATCTGAGCCAAAAATCCCTTCTGAAAAACCCCACCACTGCCAGCCCTAATACTCCAAGCCGGACTTGAAAAGCAAGCGGGATCCACTATCGAGAGAGGAAAGCTACACCGGAGACGTCGCGGGCAAAGAAGAGGCAGCTTGAGGAATTCTTACCCATCAAGCTTTATTGTGTTATTCCAACTAAGCACAGACAAAAAGACAAATCTCAGCTCCCTACTTTCATTTATAATTGAACCCAGTCCAGAAGGATGGAGCAAGTACCATCTGTAATGCAGAGTGCATTAGCAGCCGGCAGAATGAAATATTCAAATTACTGTAGGCTACCTCGCATTTCAATGACAGGGTTACAAAAACCTGACTTGTAAGTGGAGATAGGACTGGAAGAACAGAAAGTTTGTTTCTCCAGTGCATGAATTAACCTAACAAAATGTTACTTTCAGGGAAAAAAAAGCATTTGCATGTGTAATTCTGCAACCTATCCCAACAGGCATAGGAGACAAAAAATATTATTCCTTTCACTATCCTAATTGATATGTTGTCCAAGGAGATGCAAAAACTCTTGTTAAAAAGGAGAAGGTTTTTCCTTTAGGCTGAAGACACTGAATAAACAGACTTAGGTGTGCACAGCACTTATCAGCACGTACAGATGCCATACACAGGAATGAAGGACAGCAGGAATGTGCATCCCTGGGCTGTGCCGGTGCAATACCTGCACAGGCTGCAGGCTCTTGATGTGTTGCACCATTTGAGTATGCAAATCACCCCTTGATTTTGGTGCTTGTGCCTGTGCTGGGATCCACTGATATCGTTAATCAGGGCTGCCGAAAAGCCTGACACAGTAAGTGGCTGTAGCCCCTAGCAGTAGTCAAGATAGAGTGACAGGCTCCATTTAAGATGTCACAGCATATAATAAAGTGTAAAACTATACTTAAAATAAACGAGATAGAAACAATAAACTTGACTCTGGGTTTGAACTTTCTGGGAGAGCAGCAGAGAGATGTGACACACAGGTGTGTGCAAGCAGGCACAGGCCTGGGGAGGCTAGAGTGGACAGTCCTCCACCAGCCTGCTGCCCAGGTGACAGCAAGGAGAGCTGCCTCCCGTGTCCTCCAAAGGATACCAGCTTCTCAGCAACCCTAACATGACATCTAGTCTGCATATCTGCAGACATCTGGGACATCTCTGGCATTTCTGGATATGGATGTAAAGAAGGAGAAGGAAGAGAAGGAGG
>VWZV01005979.1:359177-399195 GCA_013397155.1 Irena cyanogastra
GCACCCAAACCCGCTCGGCGGGCAGGGAAGGCGAGGGGCTGGGATTTGGGGATGTGCACCTGGGCACGGAGTGTGGGATAACCCCGGCTCCCGACAGGAGCACGGACCCCTCGGCTTGCACCCCAAAATTGGGGGTTGCGCTTTTCGGGCAGCTCTGCGGCCGTATTGAATGGGAAGAAGAGAAGGGGATTTTTCCGGCTTAAAATCATGAGTGTGGCTTCTCTGCGGCCGGAGCTGGACCTGCTGCAGGAGGGGGATTGGCGGCGATGTCAGCGCACGAACGCTGCCATCCAATGCTGATCCCGGCCTTTCCCTGCCAATCCAGCGGGAAGCTGACCTTCAACCCCTCCCTCTGCTATGCCGAGGCGAACACAGGGCTGCATTCCCTTAAAAAAATCCTATTTCGGGCCAAAAAAAATAGCTCAAACCCGTAGGTAAATGCGGACATCGCTGCCTCGGCTCGGGCGCTGCTGAGGCAGCCCCGGGCGGGTGCTTCGGGAGGGGACGGCGGTGCCGGGGCTCCCCACGGCTCCAGGTAGGTGTTTATCCCCCCACGGCTGGAAAACAGCCCAGAATTCCCGTCTGGCTGCTGTGTTTGTGCCTGTCATTATCCTAGTCTTGTTTTGGATACTGCCAGGGAGAGGAGGAGGAAGGAGGAGAGGGAGAAAGAGGAGGAGGAGGAGGAGGAGGAGAGGAGGAGGAGGAAGAGGAAGAGGAGGAGGAAGACAAGGAGTCGTAACTGGGATCTGCCAGGAGCCAAAGGGGATGGCAAGGCCATGATGGGCATGTGACTTCATCAAGGAGAACACTGAAGGACTGAGCTTTGCTTCCAGCAGCTCCCCAGAGAAGAAGGTATTTACCCACCTGAATGGAGATTGGGACAGGCCAGTCCAAGTCACTTTTCATTCCTGGGCACCCAGGGAGCGTCACCAGCTCCTGGCCACACTCCCAGGATGTCCCTTCCTCTCTAACTGCGGATGGTAACGTCAGGATGGGATGGAGGAGCAGCAGTGCCATCAGCATCTCCATCTTGGGCTTGGCCACATGACCAGGAGCCACAGCAGATGCTGGAGCCCCTCCCTGGCAGGATGAGGATCAGTCCCATGCAAGGTGGCATTGGGGGTGGGGATGCTAAAAAAACAAGCCCCATTTCACTCCCCAAATAACTCCTCTGCACCCCAAAACTTCCTGCGTGCCTGACAGCATCTCTCAGTGCTGAGACAAACCAGTCGCTCTCTGTCCTGCTAAGCAGTTAAATTACAGAGTATTCAATTAATAACAGCTGAATATTCTGTCACATTTAGGAAGATGTATGGTAAGACAAGCGAGTTGTGATGTCTGTGACAGAAATGATAAAAGTTCTCCCGACACAGCCTGGCAGATACTTGGCTGGAGGAACCGCTTGCTCTCATGGACTCCAACGTCAGCACAGACACCAGGCCCAGCGCCTCCTTCAAAGGAGAGACGCTCCAAATTGCAGGGGAGAGCCGCTGCCAAAATGGCTTGAGGCAGCTCCCTCCCGCCCTCCTTCTGGAATCCATCTGAGATGCAGGACAAGACCCTGCAGAAGACCTTGACCAAGAAAGGTCTGAGGCAGCGCCTTCCAGCTGCCACGTGGCAAGCAGCACCCAGCAGAAGCTCAAACCCTCCCATGTCGCCTAAAGACCACCCTGTAACGCCCTTGCCAAGCTGCCTCAGTTTACCCTTCTGCAAAAGGAACCATGATCATACCCCAAGCAACCCACGCCAGCAGAGACCAGGGCAGTGCTGGCATGACACCACGACCATGGACCTGCTGCCCAGCAGGACAATCTGCACTTAATTAATGGGTGCTGCGTGGCCAGGGGACACACACAAGGAGCAGTGCTTTTGGGGCCGCCGCCTCCTTTTTTTCTGGGGGGTTGTTTTTCACCGGTGTTGTTTGCGAACACAGTTTTGTTGCTAAGAAACTATCTTCATATTGCTCGGAGAGCAAAGACAAAGCAACCGTCAAAATAACACCCTATTTTGACAGTAGCCAGATCGTAACCATAAATGATCCATTTTCCCTGCTCTCCTGTATGCTCATTAATGGGATCTAAATACCATAATCCCATGGTATACATAACCCACACCCTGTGTGTTCACATGCTGGGACCCCACGTGCAGGGGGCTCCATTGCATCCATTCACCCCCAAGTAAAAGCTGAAAGAAATCAGACCCAGGAAGAGAAGGGGGATCCCCAGGGAGGCCCCAGGGCTCCCTTCTAGGCAGGAACATGGCACAAGGTCTTTAAGCAAGAGATAAGTGAGAAATAACTGGGAGAAGGTAAGACCTCGGCCACAGCAGATGGCACAGCCCTGCTCTGGGGAGAAATCTGTTGGTTTGGGGTTTGTTGGGCGAGGTGGGTTGGGGTTGCTTTAGGTACCAGGGGAGAAAATGCAGGCAGAAAATAAAATCCATTCACTGTTCAGGTTGCAGTATGTCTGTGCCTTTTGCTGCTTTTAGAGTGGGGAGATCCTGTCACACAGAGGAGATTAGATTAGAGCACACCCTCACTCTCACCTTGATATTGGCATACATTCCCAAGACAGATCCTCAGGATCCTGAAAACCACTTTGCCAATGAATCCTCCTCCTAGGGCAGGAGGGCATCACCTTTGCTGCCAGAGCATCTCTGGCCCCTCTTTGCTGCTCCTGTTGCAACCTGGATGGGTCCCATAAATGGTGTGAAAAGCAATGCATTTGCCTCCCTCAAAAAAAAGAACAAAGCAAAACAAAAAAACCAAAACAAAGCAGAGGCAGGAAAGGGACAAAGGCACATCCAGGGCAGCAGCAGCTGCAGGAAGGTGCTTCTTAGTCTGATCCAGGACCATCCAGGATGATGCATGAGGCTAAAAGGTTTGATGGAGGGATGGAAGCAGTGAGGTGCCCTACCTGCACCAAAAGCAAGAGGAAAGCCCATGGCCTGTTTGTCACAGATCTGATGATGCTGATTTAAGGGCAGAGGGAAAGGCAGGTACAAGATGAGGCTGAAAACTGCAACCTGTCATGCCAAGGCAACCCTGAAGGGTCTCCTGTGTTTTAGCAACCTCCTGGTGCAAGAAAGGATGTCTGGAGTACAGCACAGCCATGGTGGCTCTCCACACCCCGGCAGGACAGCAAACATGGAGCTGCCATCCTCGACCACCACCCACCCCTGGCAAAAACCAGCTTGAGAGCTGATCAAGAGCAGGAACCAACTGCCAGAGAGGGATCACCTTGCTCTGATTTACACCTCTATGATTTACACCCCTGCACTGGTGCAGCAGCAACGCCTGCAGGCAGGGACCAGCAGGGCTTAGAAGAGCAGTGCCTGCCTTGAGTGCTTCTTAGGCAAATAAGGAAGAAAACTGAAGCTGTGGGAAGCAATCCTGCAATATCTGGGTTGTTTTTTCTCCTCCCCTGGGCCAGCTGGAGCACGGCTCTGGCTGATCCCTTGCTTCTGCATGTACCCAAACTCTGGCCCAGCACCGAAGGGCTTGTCTCCCATGGAGCAGCAGCTTGCCACGTGTGCTTTCCCTGCCAAAACCCCGAGCTCCACCCCACAGTAGGAGAAAAAGGGAAGGGCGAGAAGAGCTCTGTCGAAACCCACCAAAGCCTCAACATTTCCCTGCAGCAGAACAAAGCCCTTGGAAATCTCTTCTCTGCTTGGGTCCCCCGACCCACATGAAAGAGGCATTTTTCTGGGCTAATTACACAGGCTGCTCTGAGCCTCCTGGCAGAATCTGAGCTGCAGAAGCAGACATCAAAGGGCTCCCAACTTCACTACAGAGAGCAAAGACAGAGCAGTCCACGGGAGATCTCTCCCTGTTGCCTGCACTGGCCACCTGGGAGGAATGTTGGAGGTACCTCAGTTCACAAGACCCCCCCCAGTGAGGACAAATGGGGAAGAGTTCTTATTTTCACAGTTCTTATTTGCATAGCAGGTTCCCAGCAGGCCTAAGGCAAAGAGCTGGGGCTGCTCCTTGCAAGACCAACCGTGGCCCCAGAAAAGCTTTCTGAAGCCTCCATTCAACAGAAGAACCAGCTGTGGAATCTGTCTGCTGTCTGGGGTATGCAAGTTGTGGGGCACTGGATAGAGAGACCAAAGTCAAGTTGTGGAAAAGGATGGGACAGGATTCACTGCCACACACAGGACAGTAGTGGCTGCCATCACGGTTGGTCTAAGCACCAGTTCCAGGCATTGCACACCTCATTTTCCCCAGAACTAAGGCACCCATTGCACCTGGAGCTTCTGAGGTGGCATTTTCTAAACAGGTACTTCTTCCCCCTAAGGAGCAACTTTCTAGAGGAAGCCTTTGTCCTGTTCAAGCAGAATCACAGGCTGTGCCTGCAGCTCCTGACTGACATGAGCTCTGCTGCTCCCTGCTCATCTGGGAGAGAAAAGATGCCTTTGCTGTCTCCTCCAGGAAAGGGACACCAGCTCCAAACCCCGAGCACCTCATGGCCATCTGCCCAGCTCCTGGCCCAGAAAATGGCCAACTCTCCTGGCCTTCAGCAGGACAACTTGGCGTGTCTGGCATGATCTGCGCTGGAGGTGACTGGGGAAGATGAAGCCCTCCTACCAGCTCCTCCACCTCCATCTGTCCTCCCCTCCTGTGGGCTTCACAAAGCCTTGCAGCACAGCCAGAACATGCTCCATGGAGCAACCAGCCCTTGCTCCTCCTCGCTTATGAGCGCACAGAAATATCTCCAAAACAGCAAAGCATGACCAGAGATCCTATGGGTCTTCTTCAGGCTCTGGTCCTTCCATGGGCAGCAATTACCCAAGAGCACTGCCACAAGACATTTCTGCAGTGCCTTGGTAAAGGAACGGGGCAAGGAAATCCTCAGGGGATGTTCCAATCTTTGGGAAGATCAGCACACACAAAACTGTCACGTGAGGGACGCTGACCACGCTCCTGAACCCATCCTGCTCCAGCCCTTGGTCTCCTCACTTCTCCCCCACCCTCGGCTCCAGGAGCACAGGGACAAGGAGTAGGGCTGGACCACAGCCCAGCTTCCTCCTGGAGAGGAGAAGGAAGACGAAAGCCAGGATGGGGCTGGGATGGCCGAGCGTGGGATGCCAGAGGAAGGTGTCAATTAAAGCAATGAGAGCCTCGGCCTCCCGGTGCCTGACAGGCAGGCTGAGCGGAGCTGACAGCCGGAGCGCCGGCCGGCTCCCGGCTCGCTCACCGGAGCGTGCTTCCCCCGCACCCCGGCTCCCAGCCGCCGAGGCCGGGCCGTGCGGGCACCAGCAGTGGCGTGGTGTCCCTTGCCCTGCCCCCAGAGATGCTCCTGATAATGGGAATTATCTTGATTTGGGGCTTAAGCAGGCCACAGCCAGCCTGGAGGCGGATGGCAGCAGAGCGGTTGGAGCCGATGGGATGGCACAGGGAGGCGCTGGGTGCTGCTGAAATAACTAATGAGCACACCAAGGCCCCTCATCAGCATGGCATCAGGAGAGTGCTGGGATGCTGGCAAGGTGGAAATCCAGCAGACACTAGCTGGGTGGTCCGCCTGCATCTCTGCTTCCCCTTGCCCGCCCCCAGGATGCACAACCAAGGAGCCTCTGCTTTGCCCCCTGCCTGCCCTCCCTGCAGGCTCAATCTGATTACTGCTGATACACATCTCCTCCCAGGCTCCAAAACACGCTCTTCCCAGCTGAAGGATTCGCATGGACACGGAAAACTTGTCCTGATTGCAGCATTAATGGTCGTGTGGCCCATGTCATCACCAAAATGGCCTTAGGGGGTGAGCTGATGGGTCTCTGAAGTCATCAGGACTACCCCACCTCATCTTGCTCCCCTTATTAAAACCATTCATCCTGGGAGCTAAATGAATATGTTTCATCTTCAAATGCTGAGACACAAGAGCAAGCAGGCAGAGATCTAATAGAACAATACCCATCTAATCATGCCGATTTTTCTCTCCCATCCTGCCTTCATATTACACGCGTGGCCACGAGACCAGGCCAGGGCTGCAGGCGATGGGTGAAGACAGGGCACGGCCCACTCCCGCCTTTGCTGCCACCATCGCACCTCACGTCCCACCTTCCGAGGCTTTTCCTCCCTCTGCTGTAATGGAAAAAGCCCCAGGACTTTTAAAACTAATAAGGCCGAAAGATATGGAGCCTAACGAGTCTAAGGGAGCCGGGGAAGGAGGGCAGACATTGCACCACCAGCAGACACTTGTTTCCCATGGGAACGCTACACACCGTGCTGTCCATGAATCATTTTGGCGCTCCTTCCCGCACCCACCACAGGTTTTCCCGGCTCCTATTCCCTTACATACAGGCTTGGTTTCTCCCCTCGTTTGCTAAAGCACCTTTTGCTTGCGTGACACTGAGGGAAGCATTAGTTTTGCATCTCTGACCTATTAAGGGACATCAGGAAGGCCCTGGCTAGGGACAGGGTGGTGGAGGACATGGCAGGTGGGAGCACCGGGCAGGGCTGAGGATGGGAAAGGCATTAATCTGTTGCATCTTTCCAGAGCCTGCCAGAGATACCGCTGGCCTCCCCTTCCCAACCAGGGTTTGCGCAGCGAACGCCTGCTCTATCTAATTATTAACGATAATAACGGTGGCTGCCTCACTGGATGCCATCTGGAGCCCTGCCATGCCTGGCCTCGGGAGGGCTGGGCAGGGGCTGGGTGATCCGAGGGGCGAGGGCCAAGGCCAGGGCCCGGCCGGGCGGCGGGCACCGGCTCGGGACGGCCCCGAGGAGCTGGCGGGCCCACCCAGGCCGCCGTGGCTGTGTTCGCTGCTGTGGCAGGCTTCATAAGGCACCGCTCTTTGACTGGCGTTGAGTTTATGTGAAAGTAATTAACAGTAATTAATCCTTAATTACAGTAATTAGCCAAGTCGCAGTAAATTAAACCACATCTGGAGCAGATGAGGGCTTCCGAATGGGAGGCTAGTGCAGGCGACAATCGGAGAGATGCTGAATTCATCTGACAGCATCTGATTAAGGCTACCTGTTGCAAGCAGCTCATTTGCATCGTGTTTTTGTTTGTGTTTGGCACTAACCCTTTCTGCCGGGCACCCCTCCCACACCCACTCGCCCTGCCCCCTTCTACCTCCCCACCTGCCCCCGCGGAGCTGCCTGGATGTGCGAGGAGGAAGCAGCAGCTCTGAGCCAAGAGCCGAGGGTCTCCCACCATCCCCACCTGGTGGGGATGAGCCGGCACAGAGCCAGGGAGCTGCCAGGCTCCCTCACACCCTCCAGGGAGCAGGAACTGCTCAGGGCCTGGTACCTAAACCACCCACCCCACAGGCAGAGGATGATGGAGCAGGATGGAGGCAGAGCGATGGAGGCAGCCAGCTCAACTCCTTGGCTTCCCTGCATCTTGTGTTGCAATAGCTACAGTAATAATAACAATAACATTAATAATAATAATAATAATAAAAAGACCAGAACTCCAAAGGGGAGCCCTTTAGCAAAAAAGGGCAGGTTATTATTAATACCACTCAGCATTTACCCAGTGCCTTTGCTGATGTTGAGCCACGCTCACAGGGAGGGGGAAATCCTGCCCTTCCCTTTCTGCCTACAATGGAGAACGCACAAGACAGAGAGGTGAAACAGGCTACAGCTTGTTGTGTTGGAACACTGAAACAAAAGCTCAAGAAGCAAGTTGTGGTGGCCTGACTTGGTTTCATGCCTTCCTCCCACACGGCCAGGATGTATGGTTAACTCTGAGCTATTACAAAAATACTGGGGAAAATTAATAAAAGTATCTTATACACTCCTGATCCTCAAACTATGCCACTCACCAGCACCCCAAACCCTGGGATTTCCACGAAGGCAGGGAGATGCCAATGGGATTTCAAAAGCAGAATTGCAACCACAATGGTCCAAAAGCAATTGCCTGATTTCAGCAGGTATTTCAAAAGCTTCAGGGATTAACTGCATGCAATTAATGAGCATGAAGGTGCTGTGTACTTCGCCTTTCCATCATACAGTGCAGGGTGCATGGCTGGTGTATCCAGGCTCCTGAAACCTAGACAGGCAGTGTTAAAAACCCCTTCAATACTGAAATACTGTCTCTCCTCTGGAACTAAAACCATTCAGGACTGCCAAAGCCAACAGCTGCAACAGGCCCTGGAAATGATCAGAAGAACCTCCTTTAATGAAACATGAAAAAGAGTTACATTTGCCTCTGACTGCAAAATAAAAGCAACCTTTTGAATTTCCTGCCTGCACGAGAGCCTAGGAAAAAAAATAAAAAAGAAAAAAAGAAGTGGTTTCTCCACCTCTGCTTTTACTCTGCAGTGGGCAGGATTGCCCTGTACCACTGAAACCCAGCCAGTGCTGGAACAGCTATGAACCAGTCAGTATCTACCTACTGCTCAGACAGAAATACACTCTGCTGTCCCTGTTTGGGCTGGAGAAAGGGGAATTCACAGCTTTCCTCCTCTCTTAAGTAGAAATGTGGTGTTCCTCAGCTGCCAGGGCCATCAGCTGTCAAACAGAGCAGGGAAGATGAAGCAAACTGAAGTGATGCTGCACCAAATGTCCCCTTCCCAACCCAGGCAGGTCCCCAGACATGGATACTGCTTGAGATGGCTGTGCCTGGAGCAGGAACAATGTGTGCCTACCAGGGGGGAAAGGATTTTGCAGCCAACTTAAAAAAATGGGGAGGAGTCCTAATTTACACCTCCAAAATGAACTCACACCGTCCTCTCAGTGCAATTTTGCTTTTGTTCAATAGTTTTCTAAGTAGATATTCCATCAGCTTTGTGCTTGAGATCCTTCACAGCCATGGCATTTACAGCAAATCACATTATCTTGCTGCAGCCAGATTTTTGGCTTAAAAAAAATAAATTTAAATTCGTATGAATAAAAGATTGCCTCACAAATGTCTTCAAGAAATTCATGCCCCACATCCACAGTGCCAACATTTTGCCTTGCACAAAAATAACATAAATTGGGAAACTGTAACTGAATGGGCAAAGCCTGCTCTGGCCAGGCAGAAAGAGAGCAGTACATTGCTCTGCTGCAGAAGCAATGATGACCTTGGATGATTTAATAGTAAAGGCAGGAAAGCCTGGCTGGGCCTGCTTCTCCTCAGACCACAGATGCTAGAAGTGCAGCCTTCAAAGCTGCAAAATATTTAACATCTCAGCTTGGGTGAATAATCAAGTTTTCAGTGCATGGACAACTCAACACTCATGGTAAGACTGGCATTTCAGACACAAGAGAATGCTCCATTTCCGCTTGTGTGTGTCCTACATCCAAATTTCCTCCAATTTCACTTGATGCCCTGTGCATACAAGGAAAACCCTTCCCTGTGCACTGAGAGGCTCAAGAGAAATGGCTCCCAAGACAGTTATGAACTGCCCCATGTTGGATCAGGATGCAACAAGACCCCTCTCCCCAGCATACAGCATGGGTGAAGCTGTGAAAACTCTTCTGGGTGTCAGCAAAGACTCGCAGGAATGTGAGGACTGGGTCAGTGCCTCCTGCAAGATGGATCAACAACACTGCCATTGGATCCAACTAAACACAGAGCCTAAAGCTCCCAAAGAACCCAGTGCTGTGCAACCCAGTTGCCCCAACCTGCTTGCAACTGGTACATTCCAGAATTCCCAGCCTACATCCTTCATGGCGGCCCTGTGAGTCCCTCTGGCTTTTACTTAAGGTGTTGGGAACACACATTGCTGCTCTTTGCACTACAAACTACTGGGAAACCACCACGGGAAACATCCCTGCTGTGCTGGGTAACTGTGAACCCCACTGAGTTCACCCTCTCCACCTTTACAACCCCAAGGAGTCGCTCAGGACTTTTTGCTTTAGAAGCCCTTCAAAAAGTGACCCAGTGGTTGCTCCATTTCCAGAGAAAACAAATACAACCGTGTAAATACTAAGGAAAGGGAGAGGCACATCTTGCTCCTCCTCTCCAGGGGATGGGAGACGTAGCCATACTCAGTGACATTCTCCAGCCATCAATTCCCCAGCCCTTTTTTTGGACCAAATGCTAGTGTAAAAATTTTAACCTGAAAATAAAACGTGTGTGTGGGGAAGCTCCCAAATAAAACCAACTAAAGCTGAGCCTCCAATGCCACAGAGGCCAGGAGGGCAGCGTGGCCCAAGGACCCAGGCTGAGGAGGCGAGAGGTGGCAGATCTGCCCCTCGTTGCAGACCAACACATGCACGTTTCACAGACATGTGTGTGCTCCTTTCAGGCCGAAGACTCGGGTCCCTACTCATCTGCACGGTTCAAATTAATTATACACTTTAATTTCATGAATTATTAATTTGATTCTGACTCGGCAGCTTACGATTATCCAGCGCTACAGACTACGCAATTCCAGCTTCATTAAAACATCACCAGCTGCCTGAGAGACAGACATTAAATAGCAGAGAGTAATAATAAAATTAAGCTCCCTGCGCATAGCAACAGAGTCTTCCCCAGCCGCACGCGGCGAGGGCCCAACTGGTTAATAGGCCCTTTCCAGGAGCTTTATTCCCTTCCCGAGGCTGGTCCCACCCCACTCCTTTCACCGGAAGGATGCTGCTGCTGGGATGCACGGCAGCACAGGACTGGGGTTCTGCAGGAGCACCCCGGGGATGGGGGGCACAGCCAGGGATGAGGGTGAGCAGCATTCCCCTCCCGACGCCCTCCTCGGTGCCCGCAGCAAGGACGGGGAGGGCTCCGGGGCTAACGTCGCCTCCAAATAAATAAAGCTGGAGCGCTGCCTCCCAGCGTCTCCCTGGCAAAACAATTTATAGAGGGAAAATGTCGGAATTTAGACATTCCATTTAGCTGCTTCAGAAATCTAAGGACCCCAAACCTTGTGGGATTTGAGAAATCGATGGAATTAATTAAGGGAGATGTCCAGCGGTCTCCGCTAAGTAATCAGCAGGTACAGTAGACCTGAAATTCTATAAAGAAAAATGGGAAGGGATGACATTGAAGGAGGCAGTGGGGATTAAAAAATGAGCATCCGAGTGGTAAAGGCGCACACCCATTGATCGCTGCATTACGGATTAAGGCTTCAACGAGCAGCCAGAAGATTCTGTAGCAGAAAATGGTTACAGAGGATGAGCATGAGCAGAGCGGATATATATAACCTCTGACAGCCGGGAACAACTCAGACAGAGGACAGCTCTGCGGCGAACCCCAGAGCAAGAAACTTTTGGGGAAGGGGAGGAAGGGGAGGCGGGGGGAGCTCAGAGGGAGCCATTTTGTGCAAGGGAGACCTGCCCAGGAGGAGGGAGCGGTGTCACCTCGGGGACAAAGGCACCCGGAGCCAGATCGGGGACATGGGGGTGGGCAGGGATGTGGGGAGGGGGCACTGGCCTGAGAGGCTGCTCCATCAGCAATTCATGTCTGGGAGTGAGGAACAACCCAAGCAGGCACAGGCACACAGAGCAGACCTGCCTGCCTGTCACGGCGCTCTCCAGGGCATGCTTCACCTCCCTGCCCTGCTGTGGGCTCTCACAGAGAACACTGCCTCCAACCCTACCCCACTTAGCAGCCCCAAGCTTTGGTTTCCCAACCATCCCACCTCCCTCGAGGTGACTGCATCCGAGCCATGGCGGCAGCTTCCCAGTGGCTGTGCCCACAGACCAGCTCAGGATGTGAAGCTACCTGCCCCCAAAAGCCAGGCTGGGCTCTCCTCCAAGGGCAGCAGCAGGGAATGCTGTGTTCAGGAGCACCATCCACCCTCTGGAAGAAAACAAGTAGGGCACGATCTGTCTTCAGACACTCTGGGTATGTGCAGAAGGGGAAGAAAGCAAGATCACCCAGGAGGTGCCACCCTGAAACCCCTCAGCACACAGCCCCCAACACTAGCACCTCATGAGCCACCATTTGGGACCAACCAGACAGCATAATGCTGCTCCAAAGGTTCCAAGCATTGCCCAGACCACAGAACCCCACAAAATTGCATGGCAGCTGATTCAGACTAGACCTCAACAGTGTGGTGAACTCGATTTTCCATGCTTAAAACAGAGCTTCGCTGGGAACACTACAGCTGCATCCAATGCCTTGTGTGAACAGAGCTGCTGCCTGGAGGAAGCCCCTGGGAAGCAGCAGCACCCCACCCAGCCAGCCTGCCTTCCTTCCCGGCCAAATCCGAACCGGGATTGTTGGAACATTTCAAAGGGAAAATTAAAAAAAAAAACCGAAGCCCCCGGAGCCACATGCAGCAGCAGCAGCAGCTTCGTGTATGCGGGGTCGCGGGGCCAGCCCCCATCGCCCTCCCGCCTGCTCCTCATCCATATGCATGGTTGCAAGCTAAATGTCAGCGGAGCCAGGCAGCCGGAGGGGACCCTCGCTTCCCAGGACAAAGGGAGGTGCTCTGGGATACAGCAGGCACAGACTGGCCGGGTGCAGGGGAGGGAAGGGCTCACCCCGCACAGGGATGTGGCTGTGGGCTGCTTCGGGAGACAGCTGCAAGCTGGAGAGGCTGGTGAGAGCGAAGGGCAGTCTGCAGCCCCATGAGTGCCTGGATGGGTCTGGAAGCCCCTGCGCAACTGCCCCGGTGCTGCTGCTCAAACCACCAGCACTCCCACACACGTGGGATGACTGGTTCCAGCCTTCATCCCTCTAGTGTCTTTCAAAAATTAGGTGGGGACCTGAAAAACATTCCAGGCGGTCATGGGTGTTTTGAGCCAAACTCAGTGAGAGAATCCTGGATGAGGAAGGGTCTGCAAAAACATTTTCCCTCCACAGTGTGAGCTGGATTTCCCTCCCAATCCTACAGGAAACATACTGCTGTGCTTAGGAGGGCAACCTTCAGAGATCACTTGGGTCATCCCTTGTGTCACCCTTCATGTCACTCTGGGAGACTTCATCATTGAGAAAGACAGCATCACCTTCTTCACTTCTGGGACACTGAAACCCCAGTGTCTGTGCCACTAAAGTCACAGGGACCAGAGCACACAGGAGGGGCAGTTGCCTGCTCAAGCTGAAGGTTGAACACTGTGCCCCCAGACCCAGCACTACAAAGCACCAGCAGAAAGAGCCCATGATCACATGAGAGAGACAGGTCTAGCAGCCACAGCAGCATAAACCCAGCTCATCCCTTCCCCCCAGAAATGCTTCCTCTTGTCCAAACTGGGCTTTGAAGGCTCTCTGCCCCCACACCCTTGGACTGAGCCAGATCAGCTCCAGCCCCAGGTGCCCTCGAGGCAATCCCAACCTGCCCCCAAGGCAGGAGCTGCCAAGCCCCAGCCCGAGCCCCAGCCCCAGCAATCCCACGTGGAGGCCTGGCGGGTGCCCTGCGACACGCCAGGCGCCGCGTGCTTCACAACCCATGTGTCGGAGAGCCCTGAGCAAAGGCTGGAGCAGATGCAGAGCGTTCAGCAGATTCCCTCCCCTGGCTGCATTACAGCGGGAGGCAGGGAGCAGCCCCGGCCCTCTGCTCCCCGCCTCCCCAGCCCCAGCAGGCACTTGGCATCCAGAGCCACGAGCTCCCGGGGCCCGCACGCTCGTCGCCACAAACATCCTCCCTCAAAGCAGGACGCCTTCTCCCATGGGGCAAACATTAGTGGGACAACTGGAAACGTTCAACTTGATTATAATGCTTTAAGAAAAGGTCACGGTGAAATTTCAGCGCTTTACCTTGAGCTCTGTTTGTTCTCTGCAGGATGAGATGGGAAGAGTCAGCTCGCCCTGGCTCATGGCATCTGCGGAGTTCTGACTGCATTTCATGGGCCAGCAGCAGGCTGGAGAGCCACAGCAAACCCCCCAGCCCCGGGGACTGAGATAAGTCACAGCAGACGGGTTTGGCGGGGCACGCACTAGACCACCACACCACAGCTGGGTCACCATGCCACAGCTGGACTGTGTTTTCCCTCCAAAAGTTGCCCAACCTTGAACTGATTTTGCACTGGCATTGCATTTCTGCTGTCAAAACAGGTCAAATACACCGAAAAAGCAGGGAGAAGCAGGGAAAAGCAGCCAGCAATTCCTAGACAGCATCTCCCTCAGAGTTGGGAAGGTTTTCCAACACGCCATTTGGCTTCATCTTTTCAGATCTCAAAAGGAGCTGTGGCCAAAGCCGCAATGAGGTGGCAGCACTGCGGGACTCGAGCATCACTCCAGCACTGCCCAGACCACCAGTGACCCTCAGCCACCACGTCAGCCCCACCAGCAGCTCCCCTGCTTCTAGAAAAGCAATGGCACTTGCAAGTTCTGAAGGGTGATCAGGACCAGCTCTCAGCCCTCAGGCACCAGCATGAAACGCCGAAGCACCCCAGCTTTGCCAGTCCCTGTCCTTGCACTCCTGCATGATTTCTCTGTCATTCATTAACATGCCACTTTGCTCTACAAAATGAGAAGTATGAGGATGACCCACCAGAAGGCCACAACTGGTGCAGAAAGTGGCCAACCCTCGCCAAAAATGCACGGACACAGAAACATCACAGCCCAGCATCCCTCCTGCTGCTCTGCACGTCACAGCGGGAGCAGCTCTGACCTTCGGGAGCGGCGAAGGTTTGTTATCAGTTGGGCAAGAGGAAAAACCAAGGTCAGTTTTGTTTGTGGCCAACTGCCCCCAGCAACATTTCTGTTGCAATAATTAAATCTGTCGTCCAACAATGTGCTGCCAGGGCAGTTCTCAAAAGGTCTCCAAGCAGTGCCAGGAGACGAGTGCTAGTGGACATGGAGCCCTCTGCACCCCCTGGGCTGCCAGATCAAGGTCCAGGCAGGTGAAGGGCAGAGGAAAAGCCACCAGGAGCTACGTTCAGCTGGGATGACACCCTAGCAAAATCCAGCCAGCAAAGGGTTTTCGGGGGAGGTTTTTAAACAGCCAATTTCAGCAGACCAGACCGAAAGCCTGAGGTGCTGGGTTCTCTCTCAGCACCTGGAGGCGACTGGGAAGGGCTCAGCACCCTTCCCTGGAAGCAGCTGCATGATCCAGCCTGCTAAGTGCTCCCCAAAGGGGAAACGGTTTGAGATGCTACCACAGTGCAAATTATCCCTTCCTCACACAACCAGAGCGCGGGCTTGGTGTGACACTCCTCCAGGAGCTGGGATGGAGCTGGTGCGTCCCCTTCCTTCCACTGCAAGCCAACCACAGTGAAGGTGATGCCACCTCCTTGTCAGTGGGGCCACAGCGGGCCCAGGAGGCAAGGGCCCCTGGCCCCTGCAGCGCCTGCTCTCGTTTTTCCAGAGCACACAGACACACCTGCCCGTGGAGCCGAGATGCTGTATTCCCACCACTCCGGCAGCGCCACTCGCAACAACTCCCAGCTGCTGCCAAAAGGTATTTTTAGCTGCATTATTTATTTGAACACCTGCCTGAGACTTCAAGGCAGAGAACGGAGCCTGAGCAGTAGAGGGAGGGAGGGAGAGAAGGAGGGAGGAGCAGCACTGGGAGATTTGGACCGTTTTCCCTGGAAGATTCGAGAGCAGTGACACAGGTGCGATGGAGCAAGACTCGGGCTGTGCCAAGGAAGAGGATGGCATGGCTGGGATGAAGCACCTGCCCCACAAACAGCACTGGGTTAATCCAGCTGCTGGGAATAGCCAGTGCAGACTGGGAAGATGTTCCAGCCAGGCTCAACGTCAGGCTTCCTTCAGGGAAACTGGGCTCTTTAGGTATCCAATCACCCATGATTTCAAGATGCTCTGGCCCAATGTGGTGTCTGCAGCAGGAATGCCCAAGTCTTGCTGCTATAAATAATCTTTTACACATAAGCCCGTTTCAGGGAAAGAACTCAGCAGAACCGCCCTCTTTCAAACTGCCCTTCCAAAACCAATTCCACCCCAAAACCAGCCCACTGCTCTGTTTGGGAGAGGTAGCCCCAGAGAAAAGGGGATGAAGCAATCAGAAAGCAAGGGAAGGAGGGATGCTGCGAGGGAGGATGTACCCCACTCTTACTCTCAAAGAAGGAGATTCCCTCCGGGGCTTGGGGGCACCACAGGGTAATTGAGAGGCACATGGAAAGCCATACAACACCCCTGTGTTATTTTTTCATGCCTTTCTTGCCACCTCATTTACTGAAGTGAACAAAACCCATCACCTCCCTCCCCTTCAGCTGAAATAATCTCCTCTTCTCTCTGAAATCAGCCAGGAAAAGAAGAAAAAAAAAGAAAAAAAAAAAGAAAAGAAAAGAGCATCTAAAAATAAAGGCCAGGCCAGGGTATGTGCCTCTTGTTGGGCTCCTGTGCTCACAGATCTGCTTATTTTGGCCTATCTCTCCCCAGCGATAAGGCAGCTAACAGCCCGTTATCAGCCAGTCGGTGAAAATGTGCTCCAGCCTGATTAGGGCTCAGTCTTTGCCAAGGTTATAAACAGCCATTATCGTTCCCCCAAACAGAATAATCCGGACAGTATCAGCTCAGAAACATATGGGCCACACAGCGAAGATAGCCGCTGACGGACACTTCATTTTAATTGTAACGAGTGGTTAGCAGCAGCCTCCAGACAACACACACAACTGCCCAATTGGCAGTGGGTTCCATCTCCTCCTGCAGCCCTCCTCCCTCCCGCTCGCTGCCGCTTTGCTCCTCTCTGTTGCCCTGCTCGTGTGCAGAGCCCGGAGGAGCAGCTCTGGAAGGGTGTCCCACCCTGGCCAGCTCCCGTGGGACAGCGAGCGGGCAGCACCCTCACCTCTGCAGGTGGAACGTGGTGGCACCAGCGTGGCCGTGTCACACCTCACGGCCAGGCTGCTGTCAGCAGGCAGCAAGAGGCTGGGGGCTTGAGGCTGCTGTGATGGTTGGGTGACACCTCTCTCTGCCCACCTCTCTGCAGAGATGGAGCTCAGAGCACAGCACCCACGGGCCTGGGTCCCCCTGGGTGCCGCATCCCGGTGTTTCCCACTGCCTGCCCGTGTGCCAGCTCGGCAGCAGGCAGGGCATGGGAGGAGGGGCAGCAAACCCTCATTTCATATTCTCCCAGTGTCCCTTCTGTGTCATACTTCTTTTTTTTTTCCCCTTTCCTCCCTCCCTCTTCCCAAAAGGGGTGGTTTAGCTCAGAGAGTCTTAAACACATTTGCATTCCCAAGACAAGCTTAGGCATAAATTCATCTCAGTGCAGGGGTCTTTTTTTTTTTTTTTCATCCCCATCCTCCTTCTTTTCCTCCCTTCTTTTCTCTCCAAACCTGAAATGAATTCAGTGAGAGCCCTTGCAATTCCAGCACCGTCGCGCTGTGCAGCACGGGATTACAAGGGATCCAACGGTTTTTCCTTTTCTTCCAATTCCCAGCGTGCGGTGCTGCTGCTCAGTTTTGTCATTAACAATACTCAGAGATAACACTCTTAGCCCCATTAGCCACACTAACCTTCTTTTCTTCTCCAGCCAGACCTACCTTCCAGAAATCACACCTGAGCTCCATTCCTCCTGCAGGAAAAAGCAGGAGAAAAGGGCAACTCTCCCCAAAAAAATAACTTTACAGCAAAATGTTAATATGTGGAGACAAGCTAAAAACCTTAGGAAGACCCAGGACTGAGCTTCAAGTCACGGACGCTTTCTCAGATAATCTGTATTCCTATCTCAGTGCCAGCAGAGCTGTGATCAGAATATCCAAGGTCTCATAAAAGATTCAGGGCTTATTGACTTCCTTGCCTTCGCTGCCAGTTCATGGTGCTCCTGCTCAGCCTCCAGAACACCCGCTGCCCCTTGCAAGTTGGCATCACGGATGCCGAAGTTGAAGCTACTTCTGTGCAGAGCAGTGGAGGAAAGCTCTCCTCCTGAGCTGGGGGATGCATTCCCAGCCCCAAGCCCTGGAGAGAGGCACCTAAAGAGGGTCTTTGCCTCAGCAGGCACCCCCAGCCCACAGCAAACTCCTCTTGGATGCCCCCATGGTCACCCTGACAGCACTGGCCACCACAGTGGGCAAGTGATGCACCACAGGCAGAAGAGCAGATTTATGACTTATTTTCATTCCAGTCACACATTTAGGTGAAATTATCTCCAAGCTGAAAAAAGCAAGCTTACAGCAGGAACCCCTCAAGAGCAAGCTTCCCCTCAGACTGCACTGAGCTCTCCGAGGGCTGTCTCTGGCAGCACTGCAGCCCAGATTTGCTGCATAAGCAGCCCCGAGCAAATGTGCCGACCAGAGAATCCAGTCCCTGCAAATTTATGATCAGTGCTACTCAGCCACAGCCCAAAGGAGAAGGGATGGGGGCAGGCATTCTTTTAGGAGCACACTGCCCCACTGTCAGTTGTGCGCTCACTGATTTTAGGCACGAAAGACCAGGTGTATGGTTGAACATGCTATAAATTGTGGAGTTTTACATAGTAGAGGCCTTCATCCCTGAGCTACACAGAGATGCCCATGAACACCACATCAACCAAGTATGATAAAACCATCAAACCCACCCAGGCACTTCATTAATTGTATTTATGCATCACCTAAAGCCTTACGTGCACACCAAGACTCCATACTGGAAAGCACTGCAGGATACAGGAAACAAACCCGTATAAAAATAAAACACTGCACAGAAATACACAGATTTATACATACATATATGCTCAAACACACACAGGCACTTGTGTGCTTCCATGTGGTGTGTGCACACACCCTCCTGGAGCAGGGACACCCCCGGAGGCGTATCCAGACACACACACACCCCTCTATCTGCATGTAGGTAGCAACTATTTATACATACACAAACCATACAAATGCTCCACGCACCCTGCTCAGTGACAGCTCAGATTTTCAGTAATATCATAATATTATTTTTTAGATCAGTTAAGGTATAAAATGTGCACTCTCTCAGTCTTTAATATTAATAAGTCTTGTAACTAGCAGTTTCTTGTAGCTCCGAATTCTTGAGCACAACTAGAAAGGGCACTTATCCTGAAAAATCTAATAAATTTACAGTTTTATATACTTCCTTCAATTGTAAAAGTCTTGTTCAATAAACTTTAAAATGCCACTATAGAGCAATAACACAGACAGTATAAACCCAGCCCTGGGAAAGCTGTGCAACCAGAAATTGTTCCCCTTTCTGCTACAGCAATAAAGTTTTATATGTTTGAACTGACTGTAAAAAGGTTTGAATGTTGGCAACTGGGGAATAATCTGTCTTCTTTATAGTTATTATCATATTTCCCACAAGACCCTTTGGTCTGTGTCAATCCTTCTCGTATATGACACCTTTGTACTGTCAGCGAAAGCAGGAATACTTAACTTTTTGCGTGCGCGCGCGGCTGTGACTGGAGGTCCCTCGCTCTGCTTTCCTTCAGATTACAGCACCCGGGAATAAATTACCTGTGACGTGCTGCAATGGAAGCCTTTTGCCAAATCAAGCTGGTTCGGAGAGCAAAGCTCACAAAAAAAAACCAGGAGAAGGGATTTGTGGACTGGCTGTCAAGATGTTGAGGTAAGAGCAGCTGCAATCCAACACGGGATGGTGATGCTCCTGTGGCTCCCACCGAGGCTGCAGCCCCGGGGCACGCCGCCCCCACTGCTCCTTCACAAGAAAGAGACTTTGGGTTGAGATCAGCTCTTCCTGCCTCTCTGCCACCATCTGAAGGCACGGGCAGGTCCAGCAGCAGTATCTCCAGCTTCAAGTGGTTGCGGCCAGAGTATACAGACACCTCCTGGACAGAAACATTCTGGGGATTCCCACTGAATCCCTAAGAAATCTGATCCAGACCCCAAAGAAGCAGCAGGCTACAAGGGAATTCCTCAAACTCACCCATATCACAAATAGATGATGCTTTAATCAGTTTTACTCTTTAACTAGCTAGGAGCTCACAAATGAACATGAGGATAAATTTTGCCACAAAACCAAGAGCAAGGCTGGACCTTGGCATCATCCATGTAGGGCCTACTGCGGCAGGAGTGGCTGTGGCAGTGGCCACTGGGTACAAGGATGCAGGAGAACTCAGCCCTCAGCCTTCAGCAACCCAACACCATGTGATCCACAACCATGGGCCATCTTTCAGGTGGCAAAGATGAGGCTCAATCAGAGATTGAGATGTCAGAAGAAGTGATGTTAAAGCACGTTTGGAAAATGAAAAATGAGGAGTCACCAGGACCAGATAATACCTGCCTTAGAGTTCTGCAGGGACTCAGAAATAAAATGATTGCATATTTTCATTAGCAGCTCAATCTCTCATTACACTAGAGGACACAAAGTGTCATACCCTATTTTTAAAAAATGGAGTGAGATGAGCCACAGATTCACCGACTTCTGAGTCTCACTTCAGTACAGGCTAAGATGATAAATAGATAGGATAAAGCCTTGAGATGGACATGATACCACTGAGATTAACTAGCAGTGCCCGTAAGGAAGAAGAAATGTACCTAGCCAATCTATTACAGTTGCTGTGCACCCAGCAACAGGAGGCACGGAGCACCACTGGCATCGTTTGGAGTCCCCCAAAGTTTCATCAGTTGACAAATTTAACTCTCCTCTCAGAAAAAGCAAGGACTAAAGGTTGGTTAAGAGATGGCAGAGAGAAGAAATAAATGGCTTTTTCAACAAGACCAGCGATGCAGGAGGTTTGCCCACTGCTGCTTAATAAGTTTATTTCCAGGAGCAGAGCATGAGCAGCGCTGGGTTTGACGAGAACGTGAGCAACGGGGGTTAGCGAGGACTCGCGAAGGCTGAGGGCCTCCTTCAAGGACATGAATGAAGCTCCATGAGCTGGAGATAAGATGGTGTCAGCAAGGGTGAAATGCACAAGGACGTAATTCGATTACTCACACACGTTGGCTACGACAAACTTTGCGCAGTCAGGCTGGACGTGCGGCGAAGCGTGAAGGGAAGGGGCACTGAGAGCTGCCAGGGCCGCCCCCCGCCCTGAGGCTCCTCACCCCCTGCAAGCCCAGCAGCCTTGGAAGAAAGACAGAGACTTTATTCCAGGGCCTGTGGTGCTGGGACAAGAGGGAATGCCTTCAAACTGACAGAGGGTAGGTTTAGATAAAGTACTGGGAAGAGATTTTTCACTGTGAGGGTGGGGATGCCCCTGGATCCCTGGAAGTGTTCAAGGCCAGGTTAGATGGGGCTTGGAGCAGACTAATCTTCTGAAAAGTGTCCCTGCCCATGGCAGGGGGCTTAGAACGAGATGATCTTCAAGGTCCCTTCTCTAACCCAAACCACTCTGTGCTGTGGTCCTGAAGCAGGAGGAAATGCCATCCATGAGATCTCCTCATGGAGAGGAGAAAGACTTTGTGAGAAGGAGTGATGGAAACAAGCACCAAGCACTCATTAGCCTTCAGAACACAATTTGTCAGTTAACTGGATGACTGGAAAAATCATCAGTGTGAACCAGAAAAGGAGGCCAGAGACACACAGCCTGCCCTCCCTCCCACGACGTAACCACAGAGCTGGGGGGCACCAACCACCACAGGTTCTCCCCACCCAACCCATCCCTCCAAACACAAGAAACAACATTTCAAGCACAAACACACACCATGGGGTTTTGGTTCTGGACCCCCACTTGGCACTCTGCACAGCCAGCCATGGATGCAGGTGAAGCCCCTCAGCTTCCCAGCACCTCCCCACTGACAAAAGAGTCAAGGGCTACCTGCTCTCCCACCCTGTGCTCTTCACCTTGCTGACTGAACTCCAAGACCTGCAAACACACCCTCAGGAGGCCTCCAAGCCCAGATACACCCCAAGCCAGCCACTGTGCTGCTGAACGACAGCTGCATGCTCTGCACCTCCCAAGGAGCACAGCTTCCTTTGCTGAGGGGTGATCAATACATCTCCTGGTGCTCACCAAAGACTCTGTGACAAGCCCAGCGAGCGCTGCGGTGAGGCAGCGGGCTCTGCACGAATTTAGGCAGTGCTCCCCCTGCTCCACAGGGACAACCCAGCTCTTCCCATCACACCTTGACACGCTGGCCCGAAACGGGCCAGATCTCAGGGCCACAGGTGAGCAGGGCAGGCACCCCCATGGCACCCCATGGCACCAGTGGCATGGCAAGGGTTAAGTCCAGCCGGCAAGGCGCATCTCTGTTGCAAGAGTCCATTACCTCCCGCCACATTACCTCATTCATTTCTTATATGCGGATGGTTTATTCTCCCATGAGCACCCTCGCTGGCAGACATGGCTAGTGTAAAGTCCCCTCCCTCCCCTGTATTTCTCTATCCATCACATTTAACACTCTGACAGTAACAGTCTATAATGTTTCTATTCTACAAAACCGCTCTGTCAACTCCAGGCTTCCAGAGCAGCAACTGAGGAAAATAAATAACATCAACGCCAGGCCCGACAGTATCACAGCTTGCTTTCTGCTGGGGGTTTAGTTTATTCTTCTTTTCTTTTTTTTGAGGAAAGGAAAAAATAGGAGAGCGAGAGAAAAAAGGAGAAAAAAGTGCAGCATGTTACATGTGGAAAGACAGGCCTGAGTTTCCTTCCCACCTAAAAGATCCCCAGAGATGAGCACGGTGCTTCAGTGCAAAGGAACAGGGAGCCCGCTGCCCCCACCCTGTGCCCAGATTCCCTGGGGACACAATGGCTTAAAAAAGGGGACAGGGGACCATAGCCCAGCTTCCCTTCAACACCAGCTGAGGGTGAGGGAGTGCAGGCAGCTCCCATACCCAAGGGCAGGAACGGGCTGGGCATCCGTCACAGAAGCTCTTTGGGGGAGAGGAGGCTGGGCAGCAAGGGGGAGAGGGGTTGCAGACATGGGAGATGGAGGATTCAACCTGCCACTGGCCACCACAACCCCACAGCAGCAGCAGGCAAAACCCCATCTGCTCCACACCAGCCCTGGCCAGGAATCCCTAATCCACTTAGATAATCCACTCCAGCTCGTGGCTTAGTGGCCTCACGGTGTTTTTCATCTCCTTTCACTCCTGCGAAATTCCCTGGGGTTGAAATCAGGCTGCCATGCCAGGGGTTTGCCTACTGCCTTCTGCAGCTGCACAGGTGACCCCAGCACCCAGCAGCAGGGAGGGCAAGGTGAAACCCACCCAAGTAAGTGCTGCCAGCTTATAATAACAAGCCAAAAATAATAAATACCACCTTAAGAAACTACCTAGCACTTTAGAAAGCAGATGTCCAGCAGAAAAAATGCACTTTTTCCAGTATTTTCACTTTTCCGTGATAGGACTGCATTGATGTTCATTTTAAGTCCCTATTTGCAAGCTCACCTCCCTTCTGCATGAGCCACGCCAGCCTGACAAACAGAGTCCTGCTCAGGTGGTGTTCTTCACTGGGAAAAAAGAATGTGAAAATAATTAGATGCACAAGAACTTTTCCAATCAATTGGAGAGAGACATGGCCCTTGACAGCCTGCAGATCTGGGAGCAGTGCTCACCAGGCAGCTTTACAGAACCAGCAGGGATGAACCCGCCAGCAGTCGAAGGATGAGGCTGGAGGGGATGCTCAAAGGAGAGGGAGGTTTGGAGGGCTCAGAAAACATGGGGGGCAGGTAACCATCCCTGCAGCCCCCCAGTTATCTGCTTCCCCAACTCCTTTGTGTAAAGCAGCTTTAAAATCAAGCTGATACCCTACAGCTTGACACCAGGCAAGGCCCTCATCAGCCCTGAAGGGGGATATGCATAGGGTGACATCACCCCACACCGCCTTCAAGTAAACAAAAAAAAAAAAAAGAAACAAATTAAAAACGAACCAAAAAAAAAAAAAAAGGAAAAATGAAAAGAGCAAGCAGAAAACGGTTCCCTCTTTTGTTTACATACCTGCCAAGGGCTGACGCTGGCTGCTGTCAGTCATTTGTATGAGCTGACGGTTTTCTAGCCCAAAGCAACCCATGCAATAGCAAGGCAAGCAACAAAGGGACAGATCCTGCTCCAAGAGCTCCACACCACCCCCAGCTCACCCTGCCACCTCTGCCTGGGGAGGAAAACACACCCAGCAACCAGAAAGGCTCTGGGTTTGGAAACTGAACCCAGTGCTCTGACTCCTGGTAAGGGAGAGCATCCCCTCAGGACCCCAGAGCAACACCGGCACCAAGCTCTGCTGATCATCCAAAATTTGAAGACCTCAAAACAGAAACAATGTTTGCACAAGAGCATCCTCTCCATGATTCCCCCAGTGCTGGGGGGGCTCATGCAGCACCCACCACAGTTCTGGTTCACAGGCCAGACCCTGCCTGTTCTCTGCACCACAAGCTGGGCTATGCCACAAAGCCCCCAGAGCTGCTCAGAAAACCCTGAGCCTGGAGGGATGCTAATGGGATTTGGGCTCCCGCCTGAAATGAGCTAAAGGATTAGGGCTCCAGGAGCAACCACCTTACCACAGACTCCTGGTCCTCCGCTGGGAAATGCCTTTATTCTGCTGCGAAAAGAAACTTCCCACTTGGCAAAAGCCAGAATGAAGCTTCCCGCAGTGGTCTGACAGCATAATGTGCGTGCAGCCCCTGTGTACACACACCCCCACACAGGCTCACAGGGAACAGGCACGAGAAATACAAAGAATGAAGGCGCAATGAAAGGTGCAAACCAAACACTTGAGCTGTGATGTGGAAAAACGCACAAATGTTTGGGTTTTTTTTTGTCGAGCTGTATTATTTCCCATTCATAAACATCCCTCTCAATAGCTATATATGTACCCAGATAAAATTTGTATTTAGCTCAGTCCTGTCACCAGGAAGTATGTTATTTGCTCGTTGATTGCTGCCATTATTCGCTTTATTAAAATAATAAAAAAAAGGCCCTTCCTCTGTCCAACACGAGAGGGGAAACTGGGTGCTGGGACTAACCAAAGAGCAACCCCTAGAGAGAAATGTTTGTAAACAGCTCCCAGGCTGAGATTTGTTTCTGAAACCCACACATGCTTATACAATTAATCCATTTCCTATTTACTTTTGCATCGGGATTTGCTGACAAACAATTCGCAGAGTTATAAAGCAAAACCAGTGGGTTTAGAGCAAGGGGGAGGGATCACAGCTTGCTTTATTCAGTCCACAAGCTCTGGGGATATAGATAGCAAGTTTGGCTGTTGTGTGGAATAGCCAATCCTTCCAGGTTTTGGTTGCCAAAATTCAAGGCTGGAGACTTGCCTGCAGGACCAGCAGCATCTTCTGCTGTGCCTGCAGCAGAGCCCTCCAATGGACAGAAGTGATGGAAGCAGCGTGCAGGGAAACCCAGCCTTCCTGGCTTCAAGAAATATAAGGTTTAGGCTGTTTTTTGTAGGGAACAAGGAAACTGAAGAAGCAGAAGATGCTCTAGTTCCAATGAAGGTGCACCAGGGCTCCCCAGGGAGCAGCCAGAGTGGCACCAGAGGGCAGCAGTGCCAAAGCCACCCAGCACTGCCCTGCTGAAAGCCCTGAACACCCAGCTCCTGCCAAGACATTCTCACCAGGCACTCTCACCGAGAGAAAGAAGGCAGGAAAACACCACCACTGACCATGCGATCCCTCTCCTTTATGGAAAGCTTGGTGCCATTCAGCAGCCACAAGCAGCCGTGCACCAAACCAAACTTAGCTGCTTTTTGCTGCTGCTTTGAGGACAACATCAAACATTGGGAGCTTCATCCTGGCGCCAACGGGTGCTTGCAAGGGGTGGCACTGCTTCCCAGCAGTGGATGGTCCCTGTACTTGGCAATTTCTGGGTTCTGAAACACCCAGGCACTATTGCCAAGGAAAGGTAAAGCAGGTTGGGATGGAAAGCTGTAGGGAAAGCCCAGCATGCAAACAATGCATCGCTGCACTGGTGCAAACATCACTGTGAGCATCAGCGCCAGCATCCCTCCTGCTGCAGGCAGCACAACAGCACCCATGGGCCACAGGCTCATCCTGTACAGCCTCCTCCTGCCTAAAGCCCACCTCTGGATCTGCTGATCCAGGGCGAAGGGGACCTGCAGCCGGGCACTAACAGGAGATCAGGCGCGGCAGCGGCGATGGCAGCAGCCAGGCTGCCGAGCGGGCTGGGATGCATGTAATCAGAAGGGTTATCTAATGCTAGTTTCATTCTAATTGAGTCACTACCATATGTCACCCTGCAATAACAACGCAAGCAGCATGCAACTGAATACATATTTAATTCACATAATGGGTACAACAGTAGAAGTAATCAAGGCAGTTTGCCATAAGCCATAAAGAAGTGTAGCGTGTTCCTATCGAGGAGCAGCCTGCGCTCGAGGAGAAGGAGATGGCAGGAGCACCGTGCCACAGAGAAAGCTGCAAAGGAGGGGGGGAACCCCCTAAAAACACACCCTGGCAGGGGCTGGAGGTGAGGTGGCCATTGGACAGGAATGGGAATCAATGGCAGAATATTGTCGACGGATCGTTAGCCCCTTCAATATAATTAACAGTAATGGATTTATTGGCGGAAATTTAATGATTTGAATGTTAAATACTGGCCTGGAATGGCGTCGCGCAGTCCACCCCTCATTTCCAGTTTCTGAGAGAACCAAAAAGAAAAAAAAAAAAAAAAGCAAAAGCCAGGCAGAAGCAGGAGAAGGTGCAGCCCTGGAGGCAGGGCCAGGCTGGCCATGACCACCCCTGCTCCCGGCTCACCCTCCTCTCCCAGCAGCACCTGACGGCCCCGCTCGCTGCCTTCATTTCCTCCCGCAATGAGAAGATTAATACGGCTGAGGACCACTCATCAATATCTTTGGACAGATCAACCGGAGTTTTCATTAAAGCCGTATTAATGCTTTTGGATACGCAGCTGTGGATGGGGTAGGCTTCAAAACTCAGGCCCAGAGAGGGAAGGAAAGGAGAGGAGCAGTGCCTGCTCCCAGATGGGAGTTAAGGGAAAGCCTTCCGGTTCTCATTAGCAGCCTCTCCCACCAACATGTTTTGATGTATATTTCATGAGGATAAACAAACATTCATTTCACTTTGGGAAGGTGCTTGCTGTAATGTATTGGCAACCTCACCAGCAATGAGGGGACATTAATTTCAATTCTGGTGTTTAAACACCTTGTTGATTCCCAATCATTCATCCCTGGCTCAGCATATCCCTGGCATGGGGAAAAAAACGGACAAGCAGAGCCCCAACCTCACCCTTCTGCAGAGCCTGCTGGAGTTCACTGGCTATTTAAATGACTTAAGAAGGACCAGACATTAGGAAGGAGGCAGCCTCAGCTGGCTGCTTGCCTTGGGGTGCAGCCTTCAGCCATCCCACAGAATCAACGAAGGAAAGCTCCCAACCTACGCAGGGAAACCCTGTTCCTCAGGAACAGGCTCTGAAGAGTATTGGCAGCTACACTGAAACATGGGATGTGCCAGAGGTGGAAGGACAACATTAGCAATGGAAGGCTCCTGAATCTTCAGCCTTCCACGTCTGTATCCCCATCTTGAAGACAGAGGATTCTCAGTGCAGTACCAAAAGCAAACATTCTACCCAGTGCACAGGGCTTGTCATGCAGGGACAGGGCACCAGATGCACTGCTGAGGCTCCATCACACCTATCTCCTTCCAGAACAACCACTGTACAGGAGGAACACCCCCAGCCAGCTCCCAGCTTCAAGCATTTGGGCAGATTTGTGGCCTGCAGCCCTCAGTGGGGTTCTGGAGACACACAGGCTACACTGTGAGAAAATGCTCACAGCATTACCCAAACAAATGTAAGTATGGATGCACATGGCTGTGTCTTCTCTCCATGCTGCAGGCATGGCTGAATAAATGGAGCTGGCAGAAACTGAGCAGTGGAGGCAGCAAGGTGGGCATGGAGAGTGGGAACATGAGAAGCAAGTACGGCCTGGAAAAGGACACAGGGTTCTGCTGCACAGCACAGGAGAGGAGGACAGGCTGAAGAAAGAGTGGTTGGAAGGCAACACCATGTTACTCCTCTCACACATCTGTAAGAGGCGATGCTGCTTGCAGAAAGGCTTCTCTAAACTAAGCTGCAGATTAAGATGCACAGAAACAGGAAAATGATCCTTTATGAAAGAGCGAGGCATTGTTTATGTGAGTGCCATGGAACTTGCTTATCCCACCCCACCCTGAACACATCCATCATTGCCCAAAAGATGGGAGCTCCAGCACAGCTCTCCCTTTTCCAAAAAAGAGATCCCATCAAAAGAGTCACAAATAGACATTCACCTGAAGAGCCAAGACAGGGGAGGGCAGGGAGGAAGGTACTGCACAATGGACTGAATGGCCACTCCAGCTCCATCAGAGGCCCCTTCCATACCCTTCAGCAGAGGCTGATGAAGGTCTATGTTCCTCCCAAAAATCCCCCCCATTTCCCTGTCCTGACTTCTCCAAAGACAGACACTTGCATTAGCACTGCAAAGGACACAAATGACCTGATGGCAGCCCCCATGGAGACACAGCTGGACTTCATGCTGTTGGTTGGGTAAAACATATATTTCTTCATGGTAGGGTTAAAACCTGCTGAATTGCCAATTTCAGCTCCTCTCAAGGAGCATATTCCATCAGGCACCCCCTAAGAGCTCCAAACTGGCCAGTGAGGCAACACAGGGAGAAGAACCAGGCCAGACCTCTATGATCCCAACTGTCCCACCACAGCTCGCCCATTGACATCTAGCAAAGCCAGCCCAGCTCCTGACACTTCCCCATCCTGCTGAGGCCATTGGAAAAGGAAGATCCATAGTCTGAAGTCATATGGAAAAATCCCAGAGCCTGTTTCCCTCTGCTTCCCTCCCACCCCATTCAATAATCCTGTTAAACTGAACCCTGGCTGGATTAATCTCTTTCCCCAGACAAATGGGCGATTATTCAGGCGTCACATTGGGATTTTTAGGGTTTGTGTGCATTTCTACTGATCTTCTCTTGGCTTCTTTTGTAAATGGCTTTTACTGCTCCCCCGACAGCACGCACGATTCAATTCAGCCTCTCTATTAACATTTCTGATACAAATACCTGCTCCCCAGGGCTACCCACCACAAATACCAGCAGAGCTTTGGGCAATCCTTCCCTACTCCACCATCAGTTTGGTGGCTGGAAAAACCTACAACTACTCATATCTGTCCCTAAAAGTACTCTCCTCTCCAAAGCCTGCTGAAGAGACAAGTTCTAAAAAATACTCAAGCTATGGCCAGAGCATCCAGAAACCAACCTCCTAAGCGAGCCTGGCAAATCCAACACACACCTTGGGCAGCCTGAGATACCTTCCCACTGAAGTCAACTGAATTTGGCTATCAAACATCCAGGTGTAAACACGTAACTCAAACAGGAAATGCTCAGGCAGGAACATCAGGTGGCTGTTGAATCTCCTGCCCAGGAGGATGCATGGGGACTCGCTAGGAGAAGCAAGGAGGAAATACAAGGTGACACTGAAGATGGTGCTCAAGTTCCTTGCCTGGATAACAGGTTGTCATCAATAAGGAGAAGACCTCCCGTGACACCAGGGAACTGGCCCTCATGGCCACATTCCAAACGAGGTCAGTCTCCCTTTTATCAGTAATCAAAGGAAGTATTTGGGATGAGGACACATGATCCCTTACCCTCCATGAGGAAACGTAACATGTGGCCCCCCCATCCTGCATGAGGTTCCTTTACTCCCTGGAACACCTCTACAACACAGCTTCTTATACAGCAGGCCAACAGCTCACATTCCCATCATTCCACATCAGTGCTCCTACACACGCAATCACGAGTGTGCATAGACAAATACACACACACAAATAAACGTGTTTCTGTGAACAGCACGGAACCAGGCAGCACTCAAGCACTTTTTTGTTCTTTGAAGAAGATCTCCTGTTGAGGTTGCTCACTCCCAGCCCCAACTAATGCTGTCCCATAAAAGCCAACAAGCCCTTTTGCACTGCCCAGATGTTTTCCCTGCATGTCCCCAGCTATATTTCTATACTTCAGTGACTACAGTAAGTTGAAACTAATTTATACTCTGGCTTGCCCTGCCAAGGCGAGCTGGCGAGGAGGAGCCAGCTGGACCATGGAGCTCCAGGAGTGTTTAGCAGGGCCCAGCCTGCTCTGTGGGTATGCGAAGGAGCACTGTGAGCCCAGGATGCCAGCGTGACCCTTCAGCTGCCAGCAAAGAGAAAGAGAACAAACCAGAGCAGATACCAGCTCTGCAGCTGGAAGAAAGAGCTCAGTGGCACTGGCAGTACTGCTAGTTTCAGTGCAGTACTTGCATTTTTGGACTTTTTCTCCCCCTCAAAGCTCCATGAGAATCACAACATACGGCATCAGAAAAGAAAGCACAACACAGAGCAGTGCTGATCCCCAGGAAAGAGCAGGCCTCAGCAGTGAGCTTTCCCCCATGGCTTAAGAGATCCTTAGAAAACACAAACCAGTATTTCCAGCTCCTCTGGGGAGTCTGGTTTGTGGCACTCAGGACATATGAGATGCTTCTTGACACTGCCAGGACAGAGGAAGTTCTGCCACTTCCTGCCCAGATCTCGGATGGGGATGGCACTGGAGGAAAGGTCCTCAGGAGGGACCTGGAGAAGTGCAGGAGAGGGATGCTCTACAACTCTCAAGAAATCCTTCCCATTCCCTTTGCAGCAAAGGACACCCCGGGGTGCCAAACAGACCAAAAAGCTGTAACACCCACACACTCCTAAGCCTTACTTCCCTAATCAGGACGGAGATAACCCAGGCAAAATTCCTATTAACCAGCTAATGCATGTAACAGTGTTTCCCAGCCAGGGCTCCTCATGGCTAAGTTACAGTCTTTATCCCCCAACTTCCCTTCATCATTTGTCATCTTTCTTCAAATCAATTCAGTATTTCCTGAATTCTCAAGTATTAACAGGCTGGGGAAAAAAAAAAAAGAAACTATGAGGAAAGTGCTTATGAACCACTAGAAAACTGGTTTATGCTTCCTACTCCTCTCTCTTCTCTCAGACTTCCCCCTTTCCACCCTGGGCCTCCAAACACTTCCAGTAGGCTCTGGATCTGCTCAGACATGCTGGCCGGGGGGGGAAATCCAGCAAGCAAGAAGGCAGAACCCCACCTGCACCACCACCTCCATCACAGAGACCTCCAGAAGGCAATCATGCAGTCTCCAAAGCAAAATGGAAAGGAATGGATAATTTTTTTTACCCCTCCTCCAATGAAGAGGTTGACCAAGGTTCCCCCCCTCCTTTGGTTTTCTAACACACCACCACATCCCCAGATAAACTGTGAAAGGGGCAACCCGAAAGTGAAGCAGAATGGCTGCAGAGCAGGGAAACAATGAGGAAAAACAAAACAAAATTAAATAAAAATATGAGGAGAAAGGGGGTTTAAAGACAGGACTAGGGAAAAAGCAGCGGCAGCACAGGGAAAGGGGAAGGGGGGGAATTCCTCTGGAAATCATTAATACTCCAGGAACCTTCAGGACTAAACCTGAATACAGACACTTAAGCTCTCAGCTCTGCCATTAGCGCTAGGGCCTAAATTATTGATCTTTTGCCTTTATCAGCATAACAGTCACGTCCCGGTATCGAGATCTAACTACACTGCGGTCCCTGTGCTGCAGCCACTGAAATAATTAGGAGAAATTCTCATTAAAGGAGAGTGAAAGGTTCAGAGATGGAGACAGAGAAAAGGGTCTGGGAGGGTGTTTAATGTCTTCCACGGGGTCGAGAGAGGGCTCTGATCAAATCCCTGCACGAGGCTGGGGGATGACAGCTTATCAAAAGGAGAAGTCCAAAGCCCCACTACACTGGTGTCCACCACGTGCTGGCCACAGGGCCAGTAGAGGGAGGTGGGGGCAAAAGGCATGAAAAATAAATTTTAAAAAATAGAATTAATAATGGAAGGGCTGCTGCAGGCTTGGTCGGAGTCTGAAAAATGCAGCCTGGGATGGAGAGAAGGGGTGCAGGGAGGGGAGGTGAGGAGGAAGGAGCCCAGTGTCATCCCCAAGGCACATGGCCAGGGCTCTCCCTGTTTCACTCTGGACTGCATTGCTCAGGATCCAAAAGGAAACTGGAAAGCAAAAAGGGAGAGTAGCAACACTGAAGCAACACCGCCCAGAGGATGGAGGGAAGAAGCCCAGCCTGGTGGTGGCACCGGCCCCAGCCCAGAAGCATAGTGGAAAATACTAAAAAATTTAAAAAATAAATGTCAAAGAAAGAGGGAAATGCACCCCCACCAGTTTGAAATATCAGAAAACGTTTCACAAAGCCCAGCATAGAAAAACAATCCAGTCTGGTGGGCAGCAGAAAGAAGTCACTGGAGATTTCGGAGTGACTGGGGAGGGGGTGATGGAAAGATAAGGGGAGTGATGGAAGAGGGGGGAGAAGGACAGGGATGAATGTAGAAAGCCTGTCCCCTCCCCCTGCACACACAAAGTTTCCCTATATTTAATGTCAACGCGCTGTAATTTAAAAGAAAAATTCCATTTCACTCGGCTAATCAGAATGGTTAGAGAGACCATTACCACAAACACTGGGAACATCTGAAATTGATTATTTTTTACTTCGTGCAGTTAATGAAATCCTCCAGCGACCGCGGGCGAGTGCGGCGGAGGGGTCCGCACCGGCGCCGGGGACAGGAGGGGCTGCGGGGCCAGCGCCACCGCTGACCTTTGTGCCCAGGGCGGCGGGGGAGCGGCAGGGGGCTGGCCGGGCCAGGCTCTCTGCCCACCATTTTGTGAAGGCTGGAGGTATTTAGCATGGGCGGCACATCCCGTAAGGAGCACCACATCATTAAATGTCTTGGGCTGGTGCGGCGGGGAAGAGAAATGCAGGATGTCACCGCCTGATAGGGAGAAGACTCGGAGGTTATTTATTAGCGGACACTTACCACAAACTGCATTTTCTCCATTTGCATTCGATATGCTGCAGCCGGCTTAGCGCCGGGAAAAGGCGGGAGGGATGGAGGGAGCAGCACCCTTGCCCTTCCCTGCTCTCCTCTGCTGCTCCCCACTCACCTCAAGCCCTCAAGAGCCACCCTGCTCCTCACCAGTCCCACCAGAGCCACCTGTCTATCTGCCTGGCTCAGCAGCCAACTTTCCCAAAGAAGCCACGAGGTTCCCCATTGATGCTCCCCATCACCATGGTTCAAACTGGAGACTGGCCTAGAACAGAGACTAGAGGGACTTAAAGAATAAAGTACGGATTTATTAGGAGGCCTCAATGGATCCACCTTGGGCAGCACAATTGTCCAATTATAGGTTTAGCCCATGAAGTCCCATCCTTCTTGGTTTTCACTCTTCAGTCCACTGTTCTTTACGCTCTTGGGCCTGAGATCTGGATCGGTTGTCCTTGGTCCCCTGCTGGAGAAGGAATTGTTTTGTCTCCCTACTCTGTGAAGAGAGCTTACTATCCCTTGATATATGAAGCCCAGACTCATACACTAAAGCAGTACAGAATCTGAAAAATATAAAAGCTAAAACCTGAGGCATCAAAACAACCAAGTTGCAGGGTCAAGCCAAGGTCCCCAGAGCTCCCCAGTGACCTTTCGGCCTCTGATGCAGAACAAATCCTTTCTGCAAGACCATCCAGAGTGAAACACCAAGCAGTCCACTGGACACTCGGACACCCAGCCCACTGCAGCTGGTAACAAATCCCTCCTGGAAGCATCATGAGGGCATCCCAACACATCTCTGCCTCAGATGCGGGCACATGCAGGGGGCCACTCTCCCCTCCACCCTGTGGCCACAGCCTCTCTCCCACCTCCGAAAAGTGGCCGAGTGTAATTACGCAGAAAGCTCCTCTGGAGCTATATCAATAAGACAGACGTCTGTTGTATCATTCTCTCTCAGTAAGGCATTTCTTCTCCCCAATTGCTCATATAGAATCATAGCCTAATAGCATGCTATTAACATAATTGCCAACACAACTAGTGTTCCGTGTCTCACAGCCATTTGCTTATTTTGCCATAAAGAATATCAAAAAGCAGCCCGAGAAGCCGCAGCCCGGCCGTGTGGCCGAGGGGACCGGCCGTGGGCTGTGCCGGCGGTGCCGGGGCCCGGCGAGGAGCGGCGTGGCACCGGCGGCCGGCCCCAGCTGTGGACCGCGGCACCGGCGGCGCACGCCGACCGGGCTCCCGAGCAGACATGTGCGAAGATCTAAACAGATTCTGCCAGGCGAAATGAAATTCCCATTATTTTTAATTAATCCTTAATTAAAATATATTACTCCGCAGATTCCGCAAATCTCTCTTAATATGCAAATGCGGCCCATTCAAGGATATTTACATATCATTAATTAAAACGGCACATTCTTTCAGTCTAACAAGCTGAGAGCCGTGTCTGTTGCCACACTGGCAAGAAAGCTGGGCCTGGCACTGCCAAATTCATCCATGAGAAAGATGTTCAGTGTCATGGCAGGGGTGTGAAAGCACAGAACAGAGCTGTGGAAAGGAGACAGATCCCAAGGAGGAGACAGGCTTGGGAGATCCCAGTCTGCAGGAGAAGAGCACCCCTGAGCCTGGCTGGAGTAATTGGATGGGAATGCACCACCACAACCAGGGAGAAAGCTGGTGCTTCAGCAGAGCAAGGGGGACGGCCCAGGCTCTGATCACAGCATCAATGCTCACTCACACACCTCATTTGAGGTCAGCCAGTTCTGACCTTCACTGCCAGGGGCTGTGCTGTCCTACCAAGGCTTGTCACCAGGGCATACTTCTGCTCTTCCCTGTCCGCCTCAGCTTCTGAACATGGAGATCTCCTTGCTTCCAAACTATGGGACACATCACCTGCAACAGTCAAGTTCCCAGCTCCAAATTCCCTCTGGGCTGAGGAAGATAACCCACCCCACCAGAAAGGTGAGACCCTGCAAGCCAAGCCAATGCTCTAGCCTTTCAACAGGGTGAAAGCACAGAGTTGACAATGAGCTGGCCTGAGGGAAGAAGGGCCTCCTGTCCCCCAGAAATCTCCTCCATGGCTCTCCAAGAAGAGTCTGTGCCTCCTCCCCCAAGGTGTAAGGGACAGGCTCTTTGGGCAGCATCACCAATGTGGACACAGCACCTGCAGCTCCCACCCCAGCTGCCCAGCCAGCAGCGCTGCAGACTCTGCAAGGCACGTGAGTCCAACCAGGCTGTGAGATAGCCAAGAGCTTCACTGCTGCTCCAGCATGGGTCTCACAGCTGCAGAGAATGCTGTGGTTGAATACTCTGGAGAGGCTTATCAGGTCACTGAGTCAGGCACAAATCCAGCCTTCCAAAGAGCCATCAGTTTCACACACACAGCGTCAGCTCCCTGCTTTTGCCAACAGATCTGTGTCTAAGTCTCCCACGGGCTGCTGCCAACACAAGTGTCCAGCACCCAAAACCCAGACAGCAGCTCCATGTCAGAAGAGGAAGGCCACCAGCAGCCAAAAGTACCTCTGTCTTCACGGCTCCACTGGTACCTGAAAGGAAATGCTGGCCAAGTCTTCACAGTGGTGTGCCAAGACAGAGCCATGTCTCCCTTCACAGCCTGGACATACTGTTCCCAGAAACCTGGAGGTCTTCACCTTCAGGACTGATTCCTGTGAGAATGACAGCCTCACTCTCATCATCTCACCACTGTCACTACCTTCTGCTAGGAAGAGCAGACAGCAGAATTTCAGCCAGCAACTCTTCATATGGGACTGACAGATAATTCTCAACAACAATTAATAAGCCTCTGTCCTTCTTCAGTGCTTTTCATCAGAGGACTTCAAAGTGCTTGACTGAACTTGTCTCCACTGCACTCTAGAGCAGAAGCAAACCTATACCAACCCCTCTGCCCAGATGGGGAAACTGAGGCATGGTGCAGAGGGACCTGTCCCCAGCCACCCAAGAAGGTTTACACATAGAGCAAAACAAAAGCTGCCCAAGCTGGGTGAGAGAATTTGTGCTGAGCATCACCAAACACATTGCTGCTCGCTGCTGGGATTTGGGAGGAACACCAGCACAGGGCTATTTCACTCTGGCTCTCTCATTTTTGGGTCCTTCCCCTGGCAGGTGCCACTAGGCTTTGACACAGCTGGGTCCACCTTCAGCCTGGCCCAGCAGAGCCACCCAGAGATACCCACACCATACAGGCACTTGCCACGCAACACCTTCAGGCTTTCCCTGAAAATGATGCTGTTCAGAGCTCCTGAGCCTCAGCTCTCCCAGGTCTCCAGAGGAGGAGGAGACAGTTGCACCATTACTAGCCGGCTGAGAGGACACGACGTGAACTACTCAAATCAGGATGACTTGGCTGCATTTCAGTGCCTCCTGTGGCCAGGAAAAGTGGCAATATCTCCATGTACCAGGTTGATACTCATGCTAAGTCCAGTTCAGGCCACACTCACCCCTTCTGGCTGCACAGTAAAAAGCGGTATGTTCATACTATCTGTGGTGAGGCTTTAACCAGAGAGGTTTATCAGATCGAATGCTTGCTCTTCTTTTTCTCTTGCCTTTTCTTAGGATAGTGCAGGGAAACATTTCTGCTTTATTTCAGACTGTCCCTTCTGCAAGTTTTCACATCACTTAACTCCTCCTCAGATCTTCAGTGCCATACCAGTCCAGGGAGCCCACCAAGGCCTATGCTAACTAAACATGGCAGCTGGCAAGACAGGTCCTGCCAGAGGGGCTTGTCCGGCCTCCACATCATCTTTGGACCAAATCCTTCTTGAGAAGCAGGCATGGGGAAGAGTCTGAGCTGGCCTTGAAAGATCTATTCAGCTCCTGCACCAACTTGCTGAAGAAGTGCACAGTGTACCAGAAGCCACGGACCAATCCATCCCAGAACACTTTTCTCATCAGCAGGCAGCTTTGGAGAACCTTCCACTGACCCCCAAGCACCACGTGGTGGCCTCAGGAGCTGCCCAGGCCACTGGCTTTCACTGCTTTCCTAAACAGCCTCAAAGCTCCCCAAAATGCTCTCCCCAGTCCAGAGCACCCGGACACTGCGAGGACAGCACACCAAGAAGTGCCAAACAGTCGATGAATTACGCCAATTAGTACTCCCCCAGCATCTCCTGCAGTGGAGAGGTGTTTGAACCCTGGTGGTCCTGGCCCAGGGCCAGCTGAGGTGATTAAAGTGCACCTCCCTGCGCTCTCCCTTGTGGTTCCAATTGCACGTGAAATTGCTCCTCACCTCCCAGCGCCCAGCTGCGCCCTGGGCACCAGGCACAGCCTCAAAAGCCACTGTCACAAGCCACACCTCCAGGCCGTGCGTCCTGAGCCCATCAGTTCAAACAGTCCCATGTCCCGCAAGCTGTGAGGACAAAGAGACAGACACTTCTGCCTTCTCCCCACTCTGAGCCTTCTTCCTTTCATTCCTTTCACCCAAAATTTGCTGCCGTAGGCAGTGGAGCAGGTCTGGGGTCCCTCCTCTGTTCTCCAGGCTGGGGGACCAAGATCCAGGTTCCCCAGGCAGGCAGTGACAGTGCTCCACCCCATGCAGAGGGACAAACCTGTTGTCCCCTCTTACCATGTGCTCCCCTTCCAGCAAACAAGGCAAAGCAAAAACAAATGCCACAGACTATCATGGCTTCACACCCAGCGAGGGCACCAGGACAGGAGGTCACTGCAGGGACCCCATGGTCACTTTGTGACCCAAGCTGGTGTTCTCCAGGCCAAATCCTCCCAGCAGCATCCACCAGTGGCCCTGAGAAGCCAAACCTGGGTTGCAAAAGGGCCTCAGCTTCCCAACATCCTAAAAAGGCCCTGTCCCCCTCAGCTCTTGCTCTGCTCCTCTGTCTCCAGCAGATCCCAGACCCAGCACAGCCTGTGGTCACCCCAGTTTGGGAGGACATCAGGAACAGCCACAGTGGAGAGGACTGTCCCTCCCTGTCCCTGCTGACACACACTCCACCAGGGCACTAATCCCACATTAATATGCTCCCACAGCTGAAGCAGTCGACATAATGAGAAAGCCTATCCACAAGGAGATAATTATATTACAAAACTATTTTAAATCAATGAGAGCCAAGATGGATGGGGCAGGGGGGTGCTGGGGACAGGCTGCCATCACTCCAGGTGTCCTCCATGGTCCAGCCATCTCCAAAGGGCTGGACTCCCTGGTTAGGGAGGGCAGAGAATACCCAAGCTTTCCGTGCCAGGGGCTGGGCAAACCAGGGATGAGTAATACTAAAGAAAAGTGAAACATGACCCAGCGGAGCATGGCCTCAGAGCTGATGGGAGACTGCCAGTGTGGCTTTTAGTACCCCTACTCTTAAGGCAGACAGGAGCTCACTTCAAATTCACCAGCTCTCAGAGACAGGGGATGGCAGATTTCATTTACAACCACTTGCAAAACTCATCTCAGCTGGAGGGCACAGCCCAGAAGGTGGAGCAGGAGCTGAGAAACAGCCACTTGGTTTTTAAACCAGCACTCTGACACTCACTGCTGTCTCCTGTGTGAACAAGACAGAGCAGGGGCTGAGGAATCACAGAATGGTTTTGGTTGGAAGGGGCCTTAAAGATCCTCTCGTTCCAATGGGCAGGGACACGTTTCACTAGACCAGGCTGCTCAAAGCCAAGATGTAGTCTGCAGAGGAAGGAGTCCCTCCTCCCACCCCCACAGAAGAGGACTCAGGACCAAGGACAAAGTCACCACCTCTGGTGTGACGACACATCCAGCCTCTAAGAGAAACCCCGGCTGCAAGGGAAGCAGCTTAAAAGGAAAAATAGCTGGAAAAAGGGGAAACCCTGGAATCAAAGGAACCTCTACAACACACACCCTCCCCCTCCCCTCCTCCTTTTGCGCCTTGTTCCCTCTCTCCTTTCCCCGGCCAGGTTTAATTTGACACCTTGAGCTTTGGTAACGAGGTGGGGAGAGAGGAGCCACAGCGGAATTCATTAGGCTGAGCACTGCAGGGCCCGCTCTCGGCGCGCTAATGACATCGGAGGATAGGGAAACGAGACAGCCGCCACGCAGGATGAAATAAACATGAGCACTGTCAGCACTGACAGCAAAAGGGACAAAATAAGGCAGGTAGAGACCTTTCCCCAGCCGCGCAATGCAAAGCGACAGCTTCCAAAGCCCCCTGCCCGCCGATCCCCTCTGCCCTCAGCCCGGGAAAGGGGAGGGCACCTGAGAAGGGGATGGAAAAGAAAAGCAGCAATTAAACCACCCTTCCCGTGATTAAACCACCCTTCCCCAGGCAGCTGCACCTCCTCCCAGCTGGCCTGCATGATCCCAAACTCTGTGCCTGGTTCCTGGGTGGGGGTTCTGGGGGTGCTATCTATGCCTGGGCTACACCTCTCCCTCCTCCGAACTGCACAGGGAAGGGGGGAGCAGGAGGAGACAAGTATTGCACAAATCCCCCAGGCTCATCCCAGCAGCAACCAGGGGGAAGAGGAGCAAGCTCCAGTGTGTCCTGGCTACCGGAATCCATGGCTCTGGCACAGCCTCTGCCAACACTCACTGCCCTCTTTGATCCTGGCAATATGCAGGCAGCCAGCAACACCTTACTTTGCTCCCCTACAAACCCTTACCCCAAGTGCAGGAGTACTCACGGACACCATTCCTACCGAGACTGTCATGTTTGAGGGGCAATATGCAAGTTGCAAAGGGCAGGAAAGCTTCAGGATCTCTCTCTAGCTCCGGGCCCAGCACAGCTCCTCCTGGTGCCTTCACTCTGCCCATCACTTCTCCACTCCATCAGCCAGCACAACAGCCAGGTCAGATCTTCCTGCAATGCCCCTGATGCTCTGCAAGCTGAAATACTTCTCAGCCCAAGAGCAACACAAGGGTTTCCTTTCCTCCAAAACACTGACCTGCCCCATCCCTCTGCGTTTGCCATCAACACAGACACACAGCACAAGAGCTTAATGCCCAGCAGATCACTTGAGCTGACAGACGCTCTCTTCCCATCAGGAATCTGAATTTTCTGCTTGGGTTTGGGGGCAAGTTTTTCTGGCTGGGCAAAGTTTCCAGAAGGCTCTTTTACAGCATTTTCACTCCACTGCTTTTAGTGCTCCCAGTTGTTGGCTCTGCTCCCAGGACACAGCAGCATGCAGGAGGGAAGGGCACACGAGGAAAAAAGGCAAAATTCTGGAAAACAAGAGCATTGAGTACCACTCCTGTATTGGCTGTTGGCCTGTATCCAAGCTGAACAAGTCACATGTGCACACCTGACTCAGTTTCCCCATCTATTAAAAGATCCAAATCCTCATCTGTCCCTCTTCTTCTATTCCACACCAAAAATGGCACTTACCAACACATGCACTGCTAGATTTGCTGCATCTTTGCCACCCTGATTTTCACTCCAGCAAAGAACCCCCCACACTGATGGGCATACAAGACCCATGTATGGTTTAAATAACCCAGGGCTGTTTCCCAAAGTCCACTTTAAAGGCCAGGAACACTTCCAGGCTCAGTCACTCAGCCACTGCTCCATCCTCTGCTTTTATTCCCTCTGCCCTCCCCCCCCC